>PVIY010015577.1:0-53515 GCA_004026745.1 Myrmecophaga tridactyla | reverse complement strand
CTGTCTGTTGCAATGAGGACATTTCATAGGATTAGGTCATGATCACGTCAGCTGCATCCACAGCTGATTCCATTTGTAATCAGCCAAAGGGGAGTGTCTTCTGCAATTAGTGATGCTAAATCTAATCATGGGAAGCCTTTTAAGGAGAACTCAGAGGAGACAGGTTTCATTCCTGTTTCGGCTGGTGAGCCTCTCCTGTGGAGTTCATCCAGACCCTCCATCGGAGTCGTCGGCTTCGCAGTCTGCCCTGCGGATTTTGGACTCTGTGTTCCTGCGGTCACGTGAGACACTTATAAATTTTATATTTGCAAGTGTTCCCTGTTGATTCTGTTTCTCTAGAGAACCCTAACTAATACATAGTGCAATGCACCTAACGTTTGGAGAGTCCATATCTTCTCCAATTAGGTAAGTACTGCTTATCAAAATAAAAGGACATTAAAAAAACTCTACAAATTCAAGGGGCTGATATCATAGAGATCAAATTCTCAAATATGATATAAATCAATGATAAAATGATAACTAGAAAAACTCCATAAGTTTAGAAATTTAAAAGCCATAAAATTACATATGAGTAAAGAAGTCACGATATAAACTAGACAACATTTAGAGTCAAGTAATAAAATACTACATATCAAAATATGTGAGATTCAGCTAAAGAAGTGCTTAAGAGAAATTACTGCCTTAAATTTATATATTATAAAAGAAGAGGTTTAAAAGTAATGAGCAAGGGAAGTGTGATGGTGGCTAAGTGGCAGAATTCTTGCCTGCCATGCAGGAGACCCAGGTTTGATTCCCAGTGCCTGCCCATGCAAAATAAATAAATAAATAAATAAATAAATAAAGTAATGAGCTAATATGTATTTAAGGAAGTTAGCAAAAGAATATAAGAAAAAATCTAAATTAAGAATAAAGATAAAGGCAAAAATAAGTGAAAATTACAACACATACAAAGTTAAAAGTTGGTTATCTGAACAACTAATAACATTGGCAAACTTCTGGCAATATCATCAGGACAAAAAGCGAGAAGGTACAAAAATGTTAGGTTTAACAAGAGATTAGCCTCCGAGGCTGAAAAGATTCTTTAAAAACCAAACAAACAAACAACAACAAAAAAATGGTAACAAGATGTGGTGGGCAGAATAATGGTCCACCAAAGATGTCCATGTCTTAATCCCAGTAACCTGTGGCTGTGCTATTTTATATGGTAAAAAGAAATTCGTAGATGTGATTAAGCTAAAGAGCATGAAATGAAGACATTATCCTGGATTATCCAGACCCACTATAATGACGAAGGTCCTTCTCAGAGGGGAGCAGAAGGATCAGAGTCAGTAAAGGAGAAAACGATGCACCAGCGAAGGGGAAGACAATGTGAAGGTGAAGGAGGTGACAACTGATGATGGAAGGGGAGGCTGGAATGATACCGGCAGCTTCTAGAAGCTGAAAGAGGCAAGGAATGGAATCTCCTGAAGAGCCTCCAAAAGAACCAGTCTTGCTACACCTTGATTTTAACCTCATGAGACTCATTTTGGACTTCTGACCACCAAAACAATAAGAGAATAAATTTATATGGTTTTCAGCCACTAAGTTTGTGATTATTTGTTACAACAGCAAGGAAACTAATGTACAGGATTTAAGAACAATGAGAAAGTAGATGACATAGCTGATTTCTTAGAAAAAAATATAACAGAATAAAATAGAATCAAGAAGAAATAAAAAACATCAATAATCTTTAAAGCCTTTACATAATAAACACAAGAATCAGTTTAAAATTTGCTCATAAAGAAAACATGTTCTCCAGTTAGATTACAGGTGAGTTTCACCAAACCTTCCAGGAACAAATAATTCCCACGAGAGAAGGCTCAAGGGCATTATCAAGAAAATGAAAAAGACAATTGAGAGAATGGGAGAAGAGAGTCACAAATCCTATTCCTGATAAGGGTGTACTATCCAGAATGTATAAAACACTGCTACAACTCAAAAAACCTAAAAGACAACAACCCAATCAAAAAATGAGCAAAGGACTTGAATAGACATTCTTCCAAAGAATATCTACAAATGGCCAGCAACACATGAAAAGACGTTCACCATCATTAGTCATCAGGGAAATGTGAATTAATACCACAATGAGCTACTACCTCACACCTACTAGAATGGCTACTATCAAGAAACAGAACAGAACAGAAGTGTTGGTGAGGGTGCAGGGAAACTGGAACCCTTGGACATTGTAGGGGGCAGTATAAGATGGTGCAGCCACTGAGGAAAGCAGTTTGGTGGTTCCTCAAAAAGTTAAACATGGAGTTACCATAGTAACTGGCAATTTCACCTTGAAGTATACTCCCAGAGAATTGGAAGCAGGGTCACAATCTTTTTCAAAGTGTTTGTCACACCGTTTAAGATTGGGTGTATGTGTGAAAGTGAGACTTGAATTGGTAAAGGGAAGAAAGCTGAAACCTAAGCCCCTGTAGAGGGTACCTGTGAGATGCAAGTGAATGTACACTTAGGGCCCTAAAAGGCACAGAAGTTGGCAGTTCCCCAGAGGAGATGGGCCTGAAAACAGAGGGACTGGTGGAAAAAATTACATAAGGAGCAGGTAGACTTCCAGATTAATTCTATCACTGTAGTCAGTGAAAAACTTCTTCCCATCTCTAAGGTAGACCGCATATTTGTTCTTTGATGAAATTCAGTCAGAGAAGCTCTAAGTTTTGAGTGACCAGAAACAGCTGAGGAGGGGCTGAGACGCTATACACAGAGGGGCATTATGAGAATATTTATCAGGAGAAAATTTACTACTAAACCACAAGATCCCATGGCTCTCTTTCACTATTAAGCTCCTGGAATATTTGCACAGAGCTTCTTTCCTCAGGAGTGACACTGGAGGGATACACTCAAATGTCTTAGAGAAAACCTCCAAGATACAGACATACTGGAGTCCTTAATGAAATAGTGAGTTCTGCAGCTAACCATCCTGCTGTGAAGATCAGCCTTCACCAAGCCCTACTCTTGTGTGCACAGTCTGATTTTTAATGCACCAATTTTATTATTGGAAGATAGATGATGAAAACCATAAATGTGAGAAAACTCTGAAAAATAAAAAATAGAGACTAAAATAAGCAAGCCGGCAAGCAAACTCCAGCATTTTTGAAGAATCAGAACCTATGCCAGGATAACAAATTTGTCGTTTGTTATCATTAAAACCTTATCATTAATATCTCCTGAGAGATAAGAGAAGATATTGTATCCATGGGACAAGAATAGAAGGCAATAAAACAGGAGCAATTAGAAAAGAAGAAAGACATGTAGAAAATAAAAGCATGGAGGAAAAAAACTCAATAGAAAATTTGGAAGATAAAGCTGAAGCCATGTTCCAGAAAGTGCAGGAAAAAATTAAATGAAAAGTAATAGAAAACAGTTGACAAAATTGGAAGACACTGAGAAGAACCAATATCTAAACAATAAGGAAGACAGAAAAATAATTCAGAAAAATTTCTCATAATGAAGCTCATTGTTGATAAGGTTGAAAGAACTACCAAGGGGCTAGAGAAATGGATGAATACAGACTCATGCAGGGCACACCAACATGCAGTTTCATAACACCAGGGACAAAAAGATTCTGCAAGCTTCAAGGAGAGAAAATAAAGGTCACCAACGAGACATCAAGAATCAGAATGATTTTGGCCTTTTCAAAAGTAACATTGGAAGCAAGAAAACAAATGAATAATGCCTTCAAGATTCTGAAGGAAAATATTTTTCAACCTCGAATTCTATTCCCAGGCAAATTATCAATCAAGAATGACAGTAAAAGGGGCGGCTGCCGTGGCTCAGCAGGCAGAGCTCCGACCTGCCGTGCTGGAGGTCTGGAGTTCGATCCTTGGTGCCTCCTGCCCATATGCAAATTAAAAAAAAAAAAAAAGAATGACAGTAAAGACATCTTCATACATGCAAGGTCTCTAACGTGTTTCCCCCAAGAGCTGGGTGAGATTAGCTGGCACGTTGGTGTGTGGCTCCCTTGCCAGTGGTGTACAGATGGCCCAGTGCTCAATCTCCAGCTAGTGTGGCCATGGCCTCAGCTGGTGGTCTCAGTTTCGCTGGCTCCAGCCTGCAGCACCTCAGGGACCTTTCCACCACCCAGTAGGCCATGCTCACAGCTTCCCCAATGAGTTCTGAATCTCAGCCTTGAGTGGAGAACTCTTCAAGTTGCTCCTTTCTTGGCCCTCCAGGTAAAAGCTCCTCATATAATAAACTCTTCTCCCAGCCTTTAGAGTCCTCTTTACCTCCTTTCATTTGTAAGCACTTCTTGCTATTAAACTGTCCCTGTTTAAGTATCTCCTGACTAGTCCCTGATTGATTCATCTGGTGATGCTGGAAGATGTGCAGACTCAATATATTGGTCTAGCCACATTTGGGAGTCCCTTCCTCTGGGACCCCTCCCCATGATAGGGCTGGATGTTGCTACCCTACTGAACACAGACATGGCCATGTGACATGCTTTGTCCAATAACGTGCTAAGAGGAAGGGATTTGTGTCACTTCTGAGAAGAGACTTGAAGAGCGAGCCTGTGGTTTGCCATGTCCCTTTGTTCTCTGCCAAGAAACATTCCAGATAGAAATGTTAGTCAGCCTGGGTCCTGTAGTGTTTTGGTTTGCTAAGGCTACTGGAGTGCAGTATACCAAAAATGGTTAGCTTTTACAATGGGGATTTATTAGCTTACAAAGTTACAGTTCTAAGGCAGTGAAAATGTCCCAATTAAGGCATCAAGAGGATGATACCTTCTCTGAAGACAGGCTGCTGGCAACCAGGGTGCCTCTGTCATATGGGAAGGTACATGGCTGGTGTCTGCTGGTTCTTCTCTTGCAGGTTTCATTGACTTCAACTTCTGGTTCCAGTGTCCCCCTTTCTGAGTGTCTGTTTCCTCTCTTAGCTTCCCTGGGGCTTTTCTCTCTGAGCCTCTTGGTTTCATCTCTCTCATAAAGGACTCCAGTAAGGGGATTAAGACCCACCCTGAATAAGGTGGGTCACATTTCAATTGAAATAACCTAATCAAAAGGTCCCTACAATTGTCTGCACTCACAGGAATGGATTAAAAGAACATGGCCTTTTCTGGGATATATAACAATGTCAAACCAGCACATGCAGTGAATGCAATGTGAGCAGTCCCGCTGGACACTGTGGCATAACTCAGCATCAGGTGAGCCTCTGTGATCTGAGGCCCTAAAGCACAAGCGTGATTCTTGCAGCATAACTGGGCCAACTCTGACTGAATCACCTTATGGCTCAGAAATCCCCCTTGCAGATGACATATATTTCTACATCAGTATTTGTGACAGAGGACTGGAAATATGAACTAGACTGCTCATTGCAGCAGTAATGGAGTCTTGGAAAAAATCTAAACATGTATCAACAGAAAAAGGGCTAAATAAATGTTACAGTATTTAAAACATTTATAAAGTGCAATGCTATACACCACTTAAAACACATAGATGAAATCTAAGGTATCAATTTGAGTAAGTCACTTGACATAAAAAACATATCAAGTAAAAAAGACTGGTGAGTACATTTGATTATATACCTATATATATGTATACCAATTTTTAAAGGACAGAGAATATTTTTATTTATAGTTACATAATTAGATATAAATTTATAATTAAAATGTTTAAAATGAATAAGGAAGAATACATACTAAATTTATTATGTTTATTACTTCTGGTGAGGAAGGTAGGGAGATAAGAAAATGTAAATCTATTGAAATGCTTTAAAAAGTCAGATGAAAAAATTGTACCTCCTTTGATTTAGAAAAACCATTTCTAGGCCTCTATCTTACAGAAGTAATAACAATATTATATTGGGGATGTGTAGGGATATTCAGTGTACCATTTTTATAATTGGAATAAATTTTAAAATAGCTAAAGTAGTTGGATAAATTATAACCTATCTAAATAACAGTACCATGTAGCTATTACAATGAATGAGGATATCTATACGTCTGATGGGGAAAGCTGCCCCAATGTTTATAACATGGTTATAACTTTTATAAATATGTGTTATATAGATATACATATAACTGTAGATATGTACATGCAAATATAGATAACTCTCTGAAAAAACTTGGGAAAATGTCAGGAAGGAGACACACCAGATTGTCACCAGTAGTTGCTCTGGTGACTAGAAGGTACTTTCATTTCCTACATTTTATTCAACTGGGGGATTGCAAGTGATTTCAAGTTTTTGTTTTTATTTTTATTTTTCAAATAAAGAATGAAAGGAAACAGTTCTGATAAATACCAGACTTGCATGGGATCTGGTAACCTACAATTGACATCCATGATAACCTAAAACCCCAATTCGGATGATAATCACAGGTAGAGAGGAAGCAGAAAGGGGAAAGAAAAGTTCAGCGGGATGTAAGAGCTTACTATGGCATTTGGCTTGTTTGGGAAAGATATTAGAGATACTGTTTAAGAGACTTAAGAAGTTCATAGGGAAAAATAAGCATGAGTATGAAACAACTCAGACGTCTTTTAACTGGTGAATGATAAATAAATTGTGATCTAGCCATACAGTGGAAAACTGCTCTACAATAAAAAGGATCAAATGCCCGCACATGCAATAACATAGAGAAATCCCCAAAGCACTATGCTAAATCAAAGAAGCCGACATGAAAGATTATATACTGCATGGTTCCATTCATATGACATTCTAGGAAGGTGCTACCTATAGGGATAGATAATAGATTAGGGATTGCAAGGGGCAGGGAGAGGAGACTGATTGCAAACAGGCATGATGGCTGTCAGAAAAATTATATATATCTTGGTTGCACTGTAGTTATATGACTATATGCATTTATTAAACTCATCAAAATTTAAAGGGATGAATTTTATTATATTTAAATTCTATCTCAATAAACATAATATTTTTTAAAAAGTGAAGGTGGCCCAGACAGATAGTATGAAATCCCAGAAAGAGTGGTAAACAAATTAAATGGTAAGCATGCTAAAATATCCAAACAAATATTACCTGTAACTAATAATCACAGTTCTAATCTGTGGGTTTAAAATATGCAGAACTGAAATGTCAGACAACAATATTCTGTAATTTTTGAGGGTGAGGCCTGCAGCTCAAGTGTTTGGATTACACAGGAAAGGTTCATGGTAATTTTTAACTATAGACTTTATTAAGTTTAATATCCACTATAAAATTTCAAGGATAGCACTAAAAGGATGGGAGGTATAAATTCCAGTAGAGAGAAACCTGAATGAAATGAAAAAAAAAAAAAGAATCACAAATCAATCAATAAAAAATAATGGTAATCTATCAATTTAATTTGCCACTAATGTAACAAAGATGAGCTATTTCACGATAATCTCAATTATTTCAATTTTTAAAAGTCCAACCTTTCAGAAAAATCAGAAACAGAAGGAAATTTCCTTCCTGGATAAAATTATCCATCAAAAACTACAGCAATGGAAAAACTTAGAATGACTTCCCTTTAAAATTGGAAGCAAGATAAGAATGCCACTACAGTTCTACATAGTATCAGGAAACCACAGAAATGCAGTAAGAAAAAGGAACAAGATATAAGAGCTGGAACAGAAGATACACAGGTGTCATGATCTGCAGAAAATATGAGCATTTACACAGAAAAAAATGCAGTTAACAGACACAAGTTTATCAAGGTTACTGCATAAGATCAACTTACACAATCATTGGTGTCTCCCTGTATCAATAGTAACTAACCAGCAACTGTATTAAAAAATAAGATACCTCACAGCAGCAAAAGATAAATTGTAAAGTGCTCAGGAAAGAAAACTCAAGGTTTTATGGAGAAAGCCTTAAAACTCTTACTAAAGGCTATAAGGGTATAAAGAAGACATGATTAAAAATGGAGATACAGTTTGTACATAGATAGGGTGGCAACATCATTCAGATGTAAATTCTCCTCGTTTTATTCTTTGAATGGAACATAATTCCAATAGATTAGCAGCATGACTTCTGAGGACTTAGTAAACCAATTCTAAGGTTTACGTAGCCAAATAGATATCCATGGACTGGTAAGTCAATTCTGAAAAAGAAAAGCAAATACAAGGGAACAGCGATGCTAGATATTAACATATGTCACGAAAATCCCAGTGACGAACAGTGTGGGTTAGAGTGATGGAGCAGAATCACGAACACAGCAGGCTCAGGAGCATGCAGGACGTAGCATATGGTAGAAGTGGTACCATGATCTAATTAGGAAAGAACGGGCTGTTCAGTAGAGGCAACGTGCAGGGAAAAAAAAATAGCCTGTACCATGTACAAGGTGATATCCCAATGGATTAAAGACTTAAATGTGAAAGGAAAACTAAAAAGTCTTTTATATAAAATGTGGGAGAATATCTTAGCAAGGATGGAGAAGGGCTTGCTGAACACAAATCTAAGGCAGAAATATTGATGGATGAAAATTAAGAACTTCCACACAAAGTTAAGAGGCTAGGAAAAGACATTTGTGGCATCTAAAATTGATAAAAAAATTAATCATGAGATTACATAAGTAAATCTCACAAACCAACAAGAAGAAATCTAGGCAAAAGATAGAAATAATGAACAGATCACAAAAAGAAGGAAACCCTTAACAATACTGATAGAAAAAAATCTGAAAGTGATATATTACCAAATATTAGGGCTCAATCCTTGTACTGCTCTATTTTTCCCTCCTGACCCTCACTCTTAGCTGATCTCATTTAATATCATGGCTTTAAATATCATCATCATTGATGAATCCTACATTTATATTTCCAGCTCACCTTTCTCTGGACTCACATTCATGGCTGCTAGTTGACAGCTAATAAACTTAACACATCAAGAACTGAACTGATTTCCCAACAAAACATACCTGGTGTCCTCCCCACCTCAGCTGAAGCCAGCACCACCTTCCTAGGTGTTTAGGTTAAATCCTTGCAATCATCCTTGACTTCTTTCTTCTCTCTCATCTCACATCCAATCTTTCAGCAAGTCCTACTGGGCCTACCTTTAAAATATATCCCCAATTTAACCATTTCTCAACACCTCCACTGCTACTATCCAATCAGCACCACCACCTTCTTTTGCCCAGGAAATGCTTATGATTTCCATCCTGTCTGTGATTGTTCTTGCCAGGCAGCCTGGACAAATCCTTTTAAGACATCAAATCAGATTATGTTTCTTCTTAGCTCCAAACCCTTCAATGAGGTTTTGGGATACCAACTCGTTATTCTGAATATTGCTAAGTAAAGGGAAATGATCAAGCATTTATCTTGCCTTTCTGTATCAACTATGTTTCAGGATAATCAAATAGTTGAGGTAGTTTTTTTTAATTGGGTTTTAGCTAATAAATGCATAAGGAAAGATAGAATTAAAATATCGCCAGTTTGCGAATATGGAAGAAATAATGGATCATGGTTAATGATCTTTGATGGATGCTAAAATTTTTAGGAGAAAGGTTAATTGGAATCTTAAAAATGTATGGATCAGGCTGACAGCACCTGAATAAAGTAACATAGCAAGATATATGCTTATGGTTGTTCTGGTTTGAATTTGTGGACCCCAGAAAAGCCATGCCCTTTAATCTTCATTCAGTATTGCAGGTGGGAGTTTTTTGATTATCCATGGAGATGTGACCCACTCAATTGTGGGTGGTGCCTTTTGATTAGATGGTTTCCATGGAGGTGGGTCTCCACCCATTCAAGGGGTGGGGGGTTGCTCACTGGAGCCCTTTAAGAGGGAGCCATTTTGGAAAGAGCTATAGAGCCCATGTAGCCAGAGACATTTGGAGATGAAGAGGGAGAATGCCCCCGGGGGACCTTCATGAAACAAGAAGCCTGGTGAGAAAGCTAGCAGACGTCATCATGGTCACCATGTGCCTTTCCAGTTGGGAGAGAAACCCTGAATGTCATCAGCCTTCTTCAACCAAGGTGTCTTTCCCTGGATGCCTTAGATTGGACATTTCTATATCCTTGCTTTAATTGGGATATTTTCATGGCTTTAGTACTGTAAACTTGCAACTTAATAAATTCCCCTTTTTAAAAGTCATTCTGTTTCTGGTAAATTGCATTCTGGCAGCTAGCAAACTAGAACAATGGTATATTATAGGAAACACATGGCACTAAAAATGAAGTAATGCCACCTAAAATATTGACTCTGAACCTACTCAAGTCTCTAGATTTAAATATCAGTTTATGGGAAATATAAGAGACAGGAGAACATGCTAAATGATACCCATACACAAATACACAAACCAACAATTAGCCAAATCTAGAATGTGGGACATTCTGGATAACAAATGAGGTGCTTTCTTTGGCAAAACCATAGATTGGTAAATGAGGAGAGGTAAGTGGAATTGTTATAAGGTAAGAGATTCAAGTGACATGACAGCCAAAGACAATGGATGACATTACTTGGATCCTGATTTAAATAACAAATGTGAAAGATGCCTCTGAGATAATCAAGAAGTTTGAATATGGATTGGGTATTAAATAATATTAGAGAATCTATATTGCTAATTCAGTTAAGTATGATAGTGGACATGTGAGAAAGAAAATTTTCTTATCAATTAAAAAAAAATTCCAGTCATTTCCCATTTGAGTTAACGCCCAAATCTGCCACCTCACTGACCTTTCATAACCCTCTTCTCTCTCACTTCACCCCTGCCTCTGGGCTATGTCAATGTTCCTAGAACACACCAAGCAAGTTCCCACCCCAGGGCCTTTGCACAGGCTTGCCCCCTCATTCATGCAGGAACCTGCTCCAATACCATCTGTGCTGGTTTAAAAGGATGTATGTACCCTAGAAAAGCCATGTTTTAATCCTAATTCCATTTTGTAAAGGCAGACATTTCTTCTAATCCCTATGCAGTACTGTATGCTTGAAACTTTAATTAGATTATCTCCCTGGAGATGGGACTCAATCAAGAATTGTTGTTAAACTGGATTAGGTGAAGACATGTCTCTACCTATTCCAGGTGGGTCTTGATTAGTTTACTAGAATCCTATAAAAGAGGAAACATTTTGGAGAAAGTGGGAGATTCAGAGAGGGCAGAGAAGAATGACAGAGTTGTAAGAAAGCCACAACAGAGGACACCCTAGAACCATGAAGCAGAGGATCCACCAGCCAGCGTGTTTTGGAGATGAGGAAGGAAAATGCCTCCTGGGGAGCTGGAGAGGAAGCTAGCAGATGATGCCATGCTTGCCATGTGCCCTTCTAGCCGAGAGAGAAACCCTGACCATGTTCGCCATGTGCTTTTCCACTTGAGAGAAAAACCCTGAACTTCATTGGACTTCTTGAATCAAGGTGTCTCACCCTGGATGCCTTAGATTGGACATTTCTATAGATTTGTTTTGACTGGGACATTTCCATGGCCTAAAAACTGTTAACTTACAACTTATTAAATTCCCCTTTTTAAAAGCTGTTCACAGCTTTTAAAATCTGCTATATTGCATTCTGGCAGCTAGCAAACTAGAACACCATCTTACTAGGAAGGCCCCTCCCTGACTACCATCTCTAAAGGAACACCCCCGGCCCCTCTCTGCACTATCCTCTTATCACAACCTGATATAGTATATATCTACTTATTTATTGTGTTTTCCTCTAAAAGATGTAGGCAACATGAGGGCAGGGAATTGAGCTCCTTTGGTGTCTGTTGTATCTCCAGAGTCTAGAACAGTGAAAAATAAACCCTCAGTTACTACTGGTGGGTAACCGTTACACCTTTTCTCCCCAGAGAATCTGGCCAGCTCATTACTAATGGGGTGACCATTTGAGCTATCATCCAAATCAGGATGCATTTGAGAAAGAAAGGAATGCTATTAATCATTATGCTAGACAATCAGCCTTCAGCAAACTGGGATGCCATCATAACAGACCCAACAACCCCACTGCATGTGTAACAAAGGAGCTTATGCCAGGTCCTTCAGGGATAACAGGGGGTTGAAGGAAACCTGTCCCTCCACCACTTTGAAGTTGATCAGTACGGGGAGATACATCATTTGAAATACTGTGTGGTGGTCAGAGAAAAATGCACTAGCTGTGTATATGGCAGTATAGGAAGGATTAAGAAAAGTTAGTATAGAGGGATCTTCAATTTTATACAACTATGAAAATTCCTTCCTAGTTCCTGATACAGAGGGGAGATTTTCAGGCTATCCTCTCAGAAAGAGATTCCAGTCAGCTTAGTGATTTCATAGACAGCATCTTTACAATTACTGTTTTGTTGCACATATCTTCCCAAAGAGGATACGGGCTTTTTATTTATGTAACCTTCCTAGATGAAGAGGCTTGTTTGAGAAAGAATCTACTTCCAACAACCAGAAGCATGTATTTTGGGAGGCAGGATGGCTAAACTGGGGGAGAATACTTTCAGTTGAGTTATCTGTATACCAAGGAAATTCAAGTATGAAGCAAATTAGGATGAGGCCTTAGCTGGAAAGGGGAGTTGGAACATTAGAAGAAGTGTAAGATCTGGGTTAGTTTCCTTTGGTGAATTGAAAAAAAAAACTTTCTTCTCACATTCTGCCGAGGAACCTCTGCAACCTTTGGTGGTGTCCAGCTGAGCTCTTCAGAGATGCTGGCTTCTTGCACAAAGCACCTATGTACTTCTTCATTAAACTGTTTCTATTGAGCATGGATCCTGCTTCTCAATAGGAATCTCAGACGCCTCAGTTTGGTTGGGTGCTTGGCTTCACTTTCAGTCTGTTTACTCCCTGGCCATCAGGGAACAACTCTGAAATTTATGAAGCCAGTCCACCCCATGCCCTCCTCTGCCTGTGAACCGAGGCTCTGAGCCAGGGCCAGAGGGGTTGGCAGCTGTGCCTGCCATGCTATGAACCAGCCCTCTTTGCAATCACTAGTTAAAGAAGTTCAGTTTTCCTGGAAATAGGCCAGAGAGGGAGCTCTGAGACAAGGCTCTAAGTTGACTTGTGTAAGTCATGACTTGGCTAAGAAAACACTGGATTGGACTGTTATCTGGAATGCCTAAGGGAAAGCCTTCCCTCTACTAACCAGAAATTACGGCTCCAGGTCTCACATCAGATACAACGGAGTGAAGTTACCATTTTGGAGCACTTGAGCCTGTGACCCCAAACTGCACCCATGATGCCATAATCCAGATACCCACCCTCTGTGTGTTGTTGCATCTATCATGCTGAATTCACATCTCACCATACACACAACCCAGGAGTCACATCCCAGCAGTATGTCTCAGCTCATCAACTAAATGAGAAAGCATGCAAGAGGTGTGCAGTACAGAATTCCAGCTGCCAGAAATAGATATCAATGTGTAGTGTGCAGAAACGAAAAGGATGGCTGTTGATGTCAACATCTTGGGTAAGAGGAAAACAATTCAAAGCAAAACTCGTACATTCTTGCAAATGGTCACTGAAGAGGAAGAGTCATCCCAAAGGGACAGATGAAAGATAAATTTCATCTATAAAAGAACTCCACAGAAATAAGTAAATGAAAGCCATTATATTTTAGAAATATCCAAAATCTAATTGCAGGAAAAGGAAATGACCACAAGAGAAAATAAAGTTCCTGGTTTCACATATATCTGTGTTTCATCCATATAACAACTCTGTGAGGGAGAAAGGGTAGGGGTTAACAGGCATATTTGAAAGACCACAAAGTAGTTATGCCAGATGTGAAACACAAAGTAGTAGGGCAAAACAGATAATGCCACTACAAGAAAAATATCTCTCACTCATAATCAGCCTTTGTTTCTATGATGTGGGCTCTGGTACATTGCCTGGAGTTACTCCTATGGAATGAGTACTGTTATGTACGGTGTAATATAGAAAGATGTGGTGGTGAATGGAGAACCATCATGCACGGTGTAATATAGACATGTGGCAGTGAATGGAGTCCCATCATGCATGGTGTAATATGGAGATACATGGTGGTGAATGACATACTGTCATGTATGGTGTAACATAGAGAAACATGGTGGTGAATGGAGTACTGTAATGTAGGGTGTAATATAGACACATGGTGGTGAATGTAACACTACCACATATGGTATTATATAGAGACATGTGGTGGTAAGTAGAGTATGTCATGCATGGTGTAACACAGAGAAAATGAAGGTGAATGGAGTACCATCATGAGTGTTATAATATAAAGATACATAGTAGTGAATGGAGTACTGCCATGAATGGTGAAATAAAGATACACATGGTGGTGAGATGAGTACTGTCATGTATGGTATAATAGAGAGACATGTAGTGGTTACTGGAGTATAGTCATGTATAGTATGATATAGAGACGACCGATGGTGAATGGAGTACTGCCGTGTATGATGTCACACACAGAAAATGAGGCGAATGGAGTATCATCATGTATGGTGTAATACAGAGAAACATGGTAGTGAATGGAGCACCATCATTAACATTATAATATGGAGACAAATCATGGTAACTAGACTATTGTTATATATGATGTAACACACACAATGGTGGTGAATGGAGGACCATAATGTATGGTGTAATATAGATATGTGGTAGTGAATGGAGTGATATGATATATGGTGCAATATAGAGCTATGTGGGTTGAATGGAGTAACATCACATATGGTGTAACATGGAGACACATGTTGGTGAATGGAGTACTGTCATGTATGGTGTAATATAGACATGTGGTGGTGAATGAAGGTCCCTTATGTATGGTGTAATATAGAGATGTGTGGTGTTGAATGGAGGTTGTCATAGTAGTGTAATATACAGACAAATGGTGGTAAATGGAGTACCGTCATGTATGTTGTAATATAGAGACATGGCAGTGTCATGTATGGTGTAACAAAGAAACACATGGTAGTGAATGGAATACTGTCATGTATGACATAATATAGACACATGGTGGTGAATCAAGGATGTCATGTATGATATAATACAGACACGTGATGATGAATGGAGTACGTCATGTATGGTATAATATAGAGATGTGGTGATGAATGGTGGCCCCTCACATGTGGTGTAATATAGATATATGTGGTGGTGAATGGAGTACCTTCATGTATGGTGTAATATAGAGACAGGTGGTGGGGAATGGAGGACCATCATGTATAATGTAACATAAAGATGCAATGTTGTGATTGGAATACTGTCATATAAGGTACATGTGGTGGTAAATGAAGATGTGGTGGTGAAGGTAGTATCATCATATATGGTGAAAGAGAGACACATGCATGGTGGTAAATGGAGTAGCATCATGTACGATGCAATATCTTGGTGGTGGTGAATGGAGTACTGTCATGCATGGTGTAAGGTAGACACATGATGTTGAATGGAGTACCATCATGTATGGTATAACATAGATACATGATTGCGAATGGAATACTGTCATGTGTGGTGTAATACAGACACATCACAATGAATGGAATACCATCATATGTGGTATAACATTGAGACACATGGTGGTGAATGAATTACCATCATATATGGTGTAATATAGACATGTGGTGGTGAATGAAGTACCATCATGTATGGTATAATATAGACACATGTGATGAATTGTGTATCATCATGTTGATGTGACATAGAGATACATAGGATTGTGAATGGAGTACCATCACAGTATGGTGTAACATAGAGACACATGGTGGTGCATGGACTGCTGTCATGTATGATGTCATATAGACATGTGCTGGCAAATGGAGTACTGTCATGTAATGTGTAATACAGACATGTGGTGGTGAATGGAGTACCATCCTGTATGGCATAATATAGAGACACATGTTGGTGAATGGAGTGTTGTCATTTATGGTGTAATATAGACATATAGTGGTGAATGGACTACCATAATTTATGGTGTAACATAGAGCCACATAGTAGTGAATTGAGTACTCTCATGTATGGTGTAAGACAGACATGTGGTGGTGAATGGAATACTGTCATTTATGGTGTAAATAGAGACGTGGTGCTCTATGGAGTACCATCATGTATGGTGTAATATCAGCATGTTGCGGTGATTGAAGTCCCATCATTTGGTATAATATAGACACATGGTGGTGAATTGAGTACCATCATGTATGGTGTAATGTGGACACATCATGGGGAACAGAATACCATCCTGTATGTTATCATCTACACATGTGGTTATAAATGGAATATTGCCATGCATGGTGTAACATAGACACTCGGTGATGCATGGAGTACCCGTCACGTATTCTGCAACAGAGAGACACATGGTGTCCACAGAGTACCAATATATATGGTGTAATATAGACACATGGTTGTGAATGGAGTACCGTCATGTTTGGTGTGACATAGACACATGATTGTGAATGGATTACTGTCAAGTATGGTATAATATAGACACATGGTGGTAATCGAGTACTGTCATATGGTGTAACATAGAGACACATGGTGGTGAATGGAAAACTGCCATGTATGGTATAATATAGACACATGTTTGTGAATGGAGTACCATCATGTGTGGTATAATATGGACATGTGGTAGTGAAGGGAGTACTGCCGTGTATGGTGTAGTATAGACGTGGTGGTGAATGGAGTACTGTCACATATGGTGTTAAAAAGATGTGTGGTGGTGAATGGAGTACCGTAAGGGATAGTGTGATACAGACACGTGGTGGTGAATGGACTAACGTAAGGCATACTATAATACAAACGTGGTGGTGAACAGGGAGTGGTAGGATCCCATGGTGTTATGGCCGTGTGACATTGGGTCAACATCTATTCCACCATTCCTTGAATGATGCTTGACTGCAAGAGAATCTTACAATAGAACCTCCCGACTTCCACATGTAATGAGAATCTGGGGAAAATTAAGGCAGCCAACAAGCATATAGAATACCTATTTTTAACACTAATGTTTTATGACAAGTTGAAAATTATCTATTTCTTTGCTTAGCATTGCTTTAGTCTTTTAGGAATTTTACAATTTCAGTTTCTTCTTTTTATAAAGACAAAGAGACCCAGGAAGAGATATCAAAATGATTACTGTGAGTCTAAAATAGATCTGAGCAATGAAAGAGTTGGGATTATTTGGATCATAAAAGAAAAGGGGACAGCAGGGGATGGTGGCTCAGCAGGCAGTGTTCTCACCTAGCCATGCCAGAGACCCAGGTTCAATTCCGGGTGCTTGCCCATGCAAAAAAAAAAAAAAAAAGGGAAAGAATCTAGTATAAAGCAATTTCATAAAGAAGATACTAACCAGTTACATGTGATCATATGCAAATGTAGAGCAGGAATCATTTTATTAGCCCCATGGGGGAAGATGGCTAGCAAGGTCTAATTAAACCAGGTGTTAGGGAACCTGTTTGCCCTGTTGATCTCTTAACATTGAAATTTTGACCCAGGGAATAAAACAGAACCTTGAGTCATTTTTCTGTTAAAGACCATTGATTAGCCTTCTGTTTTTGGTCAATTATTTTCATTTCTTTTTACAATTGTACGAGGGCATTTTACATTAATTAGTACATGAAGAAAATTGCAAAGCTCCCAACTTCCTTAACAGATAATTAGGTCACATTTTTATAAACAGAATTTGTATATTGCTTTACCTGTTCCGGAGAATAAAGAATTTCTTTTCCCAGTTTTTGTTTACCCGGTCTGCTTCCTTCTTAAACCTGTAATAAAGTCACAGATAGTTAGATATTGCATGAGCTACAGATGAACATTTATGACCCACTAGTATTAGTACCTTTCGGCCTTCTTTTTTTCAAAATATAAGTTAATCTTCAATATTTCCACTAGCTCTTCCAAAGGCATTTTGTCATTAACCTTTCAATAGAAAATACATCACAAAGTTAATTACACCAGCAAGATTCCCCTTTTCTCCATAAATCTGAAAATCAGACTGTTTCTATCAAATGGCATGAATATTCTAATTACTATCAAAAATATTTTGAGGAAATGATGAGTTACATCTACTTGCAAATTCCCGGAAATCAGAAGAGTTAAAAAATCTCATGCCTCTATTTCCTGCAAACAGCTCAGTTAAAGGTCATCAGCTGTAGATAATGTTACAAAGCAGCCAAAATTTACCTTCATCCCTTTTTCCCACCAGGCTTCCTTTTTCTAAATTGTTGCCCTCCCTTACTGAGGCCTCAACAACTCCAACTGCCCCTAGTCACTTTATTTCCTCTTCTTAGCAAAACTTCTCAGGACAGGATCTAACTCAGTCACACTAGAGCTTTATGCCATTTCTTGGTATTACTTATATGTTATAAGTGGACAAAGATTTTTAGCCAAAGGAATGAATCTCTAAGTGTACAGTATTAGGCATGCCATGGATAAAAGAAATCTCTTTGGGTGAAACAGGGATGCACCCTAGAAGCACACTAAAGAGGCTGACAGGTCTTCTGTCTCTTCATAAAGCTGAATGCCAGTGTAATTTCCAAAGTCATCGCTACTTTCTAAGAAGAGTAGAATCAATATAACCCATAACTAGGATAATAATGGCCATATTAGTCATTATTATACCTTAGACAGTGATCTTTTGAGCTTCGTGTCTTCATACACCACATAAGGCAATGAATCTCTATACTGGCAAGAAAATAAACCGAGTTAAATACAACATTTAAAATCAATCGATACAGGTTAAAGAATGAAAACGGAGACCTGAAATATGTCAACCCCCAGTCAGGGGTCTTTGCTGCCTTATCTGATTTATACAATCAGTGTTCATATGCTGTATATACAATTGGGCCATTACAGCCCATTCAAACCACTACAGTCAAATGACATCATTATATATATATATATTTTTTTTTTTAATTAAGTGGGCAGGTATTAGCCAAGGAAGTTAGAAGCTTAAAAACACTCTATTTTAAGATACATTTTCATTACTAAACCACTCTCATGGCAGGGAGAGCAGATAATTTAGAAATGAGAAAATATACTGAATATAAAAATCTGCTGAGTTAGCCATCCTTATGCACACATATTGCACATGACACCTACACGTGCATATATGTACAGATGGATGAGAGCTGCTGGTTATTACCCTATGACCACTGGCTCCGTCAACCAGACGGTCCCCCTTGAAGTATGGATTGGAGAGTGCTGAACTGCTCCCCAGAACACAGTAAAAGGACCCTAGAGGTCCCCCAAGCAATCAGCAGGGAGGCTGGGATGCAACAGTGAGAAGGACAAAAAGGCTGCTGCCCAGTGCTCCTATCACTTACCTCCTCCGCACATCCTCAGGCTTACGCATGCACAGGCAGGGTGTGAGTGGGCATGTTAGTGAAACCATAGAATCAAATTGATTTCAGTGTCTGATAAAACAAAATGCAAACTGGGGTAGCAGGTAGAGCACTAGAAGGTTCAGATAAGTGCCAGGGGCATCTGCAGGAACTCTGGGACACGCCTGGGGCTGCCACAAAGTACAGAATGGGATTTAGTTATAATAAAGGAAATGGAGGACCCAGCTGACATCAGCTGTCGCTTATAAAAATAACAGAAATTTTAATAAAATTTATTAAAGCTACAATTATTTCAGTGCATATTATGAGCCAGACCCTTCATGTGTATTATCATTTATCCCTACATACTGCCTCTTACACTGCTTCATTCAGATTATATTAGAATTTTATTGATAGATAATGCAAGCACATATTTAAGAAAGAAATTTAAAATACTATACAAGGTCATTAAACCCTCCTCAGAAGCTGAGAGTTTTGTTATTTTTATTATTTAGTTTTTCTTATGGCTATCATTATAAATACAAGCCTTTATTGATTTGGCCTCCTACAAAGAAAGATTAAGAATTTAGGGTATTCATGTTACTTCCTTCTACCGCCTCTCTTTCCTGTACAATCTCAATGTCTTTGATATACATTTTTAGGTGTTATTGTGTTGCCTTCATGACCTGAATATATGTAAACACCTAAATCTTAAGTTATTAACTCTCTGATGTGAAAGTAGGGATATTATTTGCCTTTTTTTCCCCAACATTCTTCACCCCTTCTACCTCTCAATTTTGGAAAGAATGTTATTCCTTTACATTGTCAATATTTACATTTATATTTATAACATTAACATTGTCAATATTTACATTTATATTTATAACATTATTCTGTCCTCCATGTACTATCTCTAGGTTGATTCTAAAAACCAAAATCTAAAAAATAGCATTTATAATATGTTCATGTAAATATTATTTACCATAGAAACAGGCAGTGTAACTGGATCCACAGTGGAGGAAATGCAATCTTGTGGCTGAAATTTTGCTGCCAAAATGAGACGCTTACTAGCATTAAAGTTCAGTGTATCAGCTTTTCATTTTTTCTGGCTTTCTTCATGCCTTAGCCAAGCTTGGCTTCCTGTTTTAGTTTCCTAGGTTGCTCAAAGCAGATACCATGAGATGGTTCCGCCTAACAGTGGAAATTTATTAGCTCACAGGCTTACAGTTTTGAGGCCATGAAAATGCCCAAATCAGGGCATCAACAAAGCGATGCTTTCTTCCTGAAGACTGACCGCTGGTGATCCTGGGCTCCTCTGGCATGGGAGAAGATACATCATTGTGTCTGCTCATCTCTCCCTTCTCATCTGGGTTTCATTGCTTTCAGCTTCTTGTTCCCATGACTTTCTCTCGCTATATTCATTCCATTTATAAAAGAATCCAGGAAGAGGATAAAGACCCATCCCAAATGAGGTGGGTCACAGCTTAACTGAAGTAATCTCATGAAAAGTCCTACTTACCCTGGGCTCACATTCCCAGGAATGGATTAGCTCTAAAACATGTTTTTTCTGGGGGTACACACAGCTCCAAACCACTCACTTGTCCTCTTTCTTGTGCTCACAGCATCCTTCACTTCAGATTCCTTTTATGTTTGTTAGAGAATTTCTCGAGAAATTTTTTACATGGAGTACATGAATGTTAAAATTTTGAGGCTTTACATGCTAAAAAAATCTTTATTTTTGCTTGCATACTCATCTGGTGCTTTAGCTGAACATAGGACTAGGAATTTAAACTATTCTTTCTTCCTTTTGAAGACAATGCTCTATTTTTTTTTTGCAACAAATTGTGTTGCTAATGAGAAGGTTCATGCAAATCTCCTTTTTTGTTCCAGGGTAGATGAATTGTTTGTCTCTCTTTTTAATTCTTGGTGATCTGAAATTTCACCAGGATGTGTAGTTTTACTCATTAAATATTTACCAAATTCCTACCATGAACCAGGAGTTGTTTTAACAGTGGAGACACAATGGAAGAAAAAACAAGGCTGAAGTGGAGGAGGCAGATTGGAGAGGAATTATGGAAGAGGTGGGATTGAGGGTGCTTTGTGAGTGAGAAGAAAGGTGCTGGGATTTCTCATTTGGGCAGCTAGGTGGAGAGTGCTACCATGCACTAAGGTAAGGAGATAAAAAAAGAACAGGGACAATTTCATTTGCTAGTTCTTTTTATGAGGAAGAATTTGTAAACTCAGAATCAGATGCTTTAAATCTGAGGTACTCACATGGCATGTCCAAACAGAGACATGCAGTAGGCAGCGGGGGCAAAGGGTATGCACCTGTGGAGAGAGTCTACCCTAAAGATGACACTTAGGAGTCATCAGCATATTAGTTGAAACTAAAGACTTGAATAAGGGTTTTTTATGGCCTGAAATGTATCTCTCCAAAAGATATCTTGAATCGTAAGCCGCAGTATCTGAGAATGCAACCTTATTTGGAGACGGAGCCTTTGCAGGTGTGACTAAGCTAAGATGCGGTCATGGCGGATTTGGGTGGGTCATTCAAACCTGACTGATGGAAAGGAAAGGAAAGGCACAGAGAGGAGAACACCATGTGAAGACACAGATGCAGGAAGAAGGTGGCTGTGCAAAGACGGAGGCAGAGATTGGAGTGATTCTGTCCCAAGCCAAGGCAGCTCCCAGGCCACCACGGGCTGGAAGCGGCGAAGAAGTGTTAGACTCTCCAGAGGGAGCATAGCGTGTCCCTGCTGATGCCGTGATTTCAGATTTTCAGCCTCCAGAATGGTGAAGCAATACATTTTTCTTGTTTTTAGCCTCCCAGTACGTGGTGCTTTGTTACAGCAACCCTGGGAAATGAAAAGCTGTACAAGGCGTCTCATGAAATACAGAGAAAGAGGACAGCAGAAGGTGAAGGAGAGGCCCTGCACCTAGGAGTACCTGACCTGTCATTGTGATTTATCCCTGATTGCTGGAAAACTCCTCAGAGTGCCTGAACGTTGAGCCCGGCCCAGTCACTGCTCTCTGAGCTCTAGCTCCTGCTCCGTCAGGACCCACGGTTCTGCATAGCCCTTCAGACTCCTAGAACCATGCAAATAATTGTTGGTTTAGATGTCATCTCAAACTTCCTGGAAGGAACCATCATCTACCACCACTGGCATAGTGATTGGGTCTTCCCAAGGCCCATGGAGACAGGGAACTAGCCAAAGTGAAAGCCTAAGGCATACAATGCCAAATTAACAGCAAAGCTTTGTTCTCATCAGCCTTCCTGGGCTTCAGAAAAGTGGGGGTAGCCAAAGTGACACTGGGGATGCACTTCGAGGGATCCTTCCACCTCTTGGTTCTCAAATACAAGGCACCTTCCACTTGAATCAACCTCTTCTCCAGCACAGTGAGGACACGAGGGTCCACTTCTAGCTGGCTAACAATGGAGCAAGGAAGTCACTGGGAGAGAGCCCCTAGCTTCGGAGGACACTTGTTCAGCAAAATATTAATCCAGATTGTAAAAAGCAACCCACAGTAAATTAGAAAAAATAATTGGTAAAATCAAATGTTGCAGTATAGAATGGCATTATATTTATTTCACTATTTCCAAAATCATACCATCATTTAAAATTTGTGAAAAGACCCTGTGTTTAAATTCATGTACAATTAAAGTTTGTTCCAATTGTCAAAGCCCTCTTTTCCTGAATATCATGTTATGACCAAATATGTAATAATTAGAGATAAGACTGTGCTAAAGCATATCTCGTGTAAAGCAAATAATTATTCAATATTTCCTAAAGACAATACTCTTACAAAGATGAAGATAACTTTTCTTTTCATTAAAAAAAGAAAGAAAGAGTAGTGCAACATGCAGGCGAGAGTGTTTGCTCTCTGGTTTGACTTTGAACTTTCAACTTTGCTGCAGTTTATTATATTGGGTCCTGTCTCTGCTCACGTTAAACTATCGTTTTGTTTTGTCAGCTGCTGACATTCCACTTTCTCTGGACTACACATGCTGGTCTTTATGTGGTCAGTTCGTTGACAGGTGCAAATACTGGATTTCCAAATAACAGGCAGAGGTGATAATGAATGATAACATTAACACTAAAGTAGTTCATTTCCTAGTAGGAAAATGTATATTAAATGATTGCAATAATAACCCAAAACTGTGATTATCAATCATTTCTTATAAACATTTGGCATATAACTAAAATTCATAAAATTGAGAACAAAGGTTCATTTATGACAGAAGTTAGGACGCTAAGATTTGTTTCCAAAGTTTCAAACACTTCAACTGTGCTAAAAATCAACATGCAAAAAAATCTGAATTAAAAAAATTAACAAATAATGGGGGGAACAAAGGTTAAAATATATTGGGTCGATGGAAATACTAGTCGTCAATGAGAGAGGGGCTAAGGGGTATGGTATGTATGAGTTTTTTCTTTTTTCTTTTTCCGGAATGATGCAAGGGTTCTACAAAATGAACATGGTGATGAATATACTACTATGTGATGATATTGGGAGCCACTGATAGTACACCATGTATGGGATGTTTATATGTTAAGAATGTGTATGTATGTTGTTTTGTCAATAAAAATATTTAAAAAATCAACGTGTAGTAAAAGTAATCTTCTACACTGGTTATCAACAGCCAAGGGTTATAATAACAGAAGAAGCACAATTATGCTATTAATTTATAAGCCATAAGATTAACCATATTCCTTATCATAGCCTCACATGCCCTCTCTTTATTTTCAATGAAAGAGTCATTCTATTTTTCTATTTCTCTTATTTCCACAAACATTCTTTTGGCTCATACTTTGGTCATTGTTTCTGGGCTCAATGAAAAATTTTTTGCCTCCTTACCTCTTTCTCCTTTAAATCTTTAAATGCATTACAATCTTTCTAACTTATCCCAAAGATGACTATTTTCCTTTTTCAGAACTCACGAGTCTTGCTTTTCTGGCCAACCAAGCTGGCAATGAAAAGATACCCCAAAGTGCCTTTTCTCCATAGAATCCTTGAAAAACTAGCAAAACTGGCATTTTCCTCAAAACTTTGAAAACAGTTAAAGGGTTTTGGTAGTTGAGTGAGTGAGGAATTAAGAAAATGTAGCTTTAAAAAAACAGAACTGAATATAAAAACTCAGAAATGGACAGGACAGTATGACCTAACTGTAATACAACTACGTTAAAACACTGAATGAAGCTGAATGTGAGAATGACAGAGGGAGGAGGGCTGGGGGCACAAATGAAATCAGAAAGATAGAAGATAAAGATTGAGATGGTATAATCTAGGAATGCCTAGAGTGTATAATGATAGTGACTAAATGTACAAATTTTAAAAATGCTTGCACATGAGGAAGAACAAAGGAAGGTCATTACTGCAGGGTGCTGAAAATAGATGGAAATTAATATTTTAAAATTTCAATTTATGTGTGAGACTAAAGCAAAAAATGTTTATTTGGTACAAAATTTATATTTTGACTAGTGCATTTCCTAATATAACTTATGTAGATAGCTTGATTGAACGCCATAAGTATTTAGAAGCTTGGGTAGAACATGAGATTTTGTTGGTTTGTCCACAGTGATGCCCCAATGAACCCCAGAGTGATTTGATCAGTGAGTGGAAAAGTATTTGTAAAGTCCCCTTCAGGGAATGGCGAGAATGGGGGAAAATTCAACCTCCCCAAGTTGAATTCTTGATATACACAAGCAGTGTGGACAACCAAAGCTATAGGCTAAGCCCCCAGTCTTGGGGTTTGTTCATATGAAACTTAACCCCACAAAGGATAGGTCAAGCCTACTTAAAATTAGGCCTAAGAGTCACCCCCAAGAGAACCTCTTTTTTTGCTCAGATGTGGCCTCTCTCTCTCCAGCCAACACAACAAACAAACTCACCACCCTCCCCCTGTCTACGTGGGACATGACTCCCAGGGTTGTGGACCTTCCTGGCAACATGGGACAGAAATCCTAGAATGAGCTGAGACTCAGCATCAAGGGATTGACAAAAACTCTAGAATGAGCTGAAATTCAGCATCAAGGGATTGAGAAAATCTTCTCGACCAAAAGGGGGAAGAGTGAAATGAGACAAACTAAAGTGTCAATGGCTGAGAGATTCCAAACACAGTCGAGAGGTTATCCTGGAGGTTATTCTTATGCATTGAGTAGATATCACCTTGTTATTCAAGATGTAATGGAGAGGCTAGAGGGAACTGCCTGAAAATGTAGAGCTGTGTTTCAGTAGCCTTGTTTCTTGAAGATGATTGTGTAATGACATAGCTTTCACAATGTGACTGTGTGATGGTGAAAACCTTGTGTCTGATGCTCCTTTTGTCTACCTTGTCAACAGATGAGTAGAACATATGGAATAAAAATAATAGGGGGAACAAATGCTAAAATAAATTTGGTTTGAAATGCTAGTGATCAATGAAAGAGAGGGGTAGGGGTATGGTATGTATAATTTTTTCTTCTGTTTTTGTTTTATTTCTTTTTCTGTTGTCTTTTTGTTTCTTTTTCTGGGTTGATGAGAATGTTCTAAGAAATGATCATGATGATGAACGTGCAACTATGTGATAATATTGTGACTTGCTGATTATATATGTAGAATGTAATGATTATATGTTAGGAATGTTTGTGTTTCTTTGTTGTCATATATATGTATTTTTAATTTAAAATTAATAAAAAATATTTTTTTAAAGAAAGGAGAAGCACATGGCACCCTTGCTGGCTCCTCCCAACCCCCTCCCTGGTGTGGTATGGAACCAGCATGTGCTTTCATTGTGGATCTCTGGCCCTATTCTGGAGAGGACAGAGTAAGCACTATGTGCATATCAGAGTGCCTGTATGTTGGTGTCAATCTATCAGGTGGCAGCCTGAAAGATTGAACCAAGAAACTCATTTCTGGCTTGCCCTCCCAGAACTTACCCTGCAGGCAGAAGCAACCTGCAGACAGCTAAAGCAGTGTAGGAAACAACTAAGTCAAAGTGACCTAGGGCAAAGCTTTACCTGTTCTAATATATACAACAGGGAACTATGAAAAGGAGAGAATCTATTTCACAGGGAGTAGAGTGGGCATTTGAATTCCTGTAAACTGGGGAATTCCAAAGGCCACAAGCAAGCACAAGTCCAGGACAAGATGCAGACTGAGAGAGGGCAGTACACTTCACTTTCTCCTTGGGCTGATCTTCTTGATAGAAGGGATGAACTCTGAAAAAGAACACCAGCCAATTTGCAGAGACTGTGAAAGGTGTTCTTTGTTTGGTTTACTTGTACTTTTCAGTTCTTGGCACTCAAGGAAATCTCCTTTCACATCACAGGCTGGATACAAACTTAAGGAAGAGACATCTCAGGGACTAAATCCAAGAGTTAACATCTTAAAATATTAAAATGTACAATGCATAACAAAAGATTGTAGGGCAAACAAAGAAACACAAAATGATAGCCCAACCAAAGGGACAAGATTGCAACCCAGAAACTATCAATGGAGGAGACCAGACTTTGGAAATAGTAGACATAGACTTAAAAAAAATAACTTCAATATGGTAAAGGGGAAAAATAAATAAAGGATATCAGGAGACCAATGAATGTAAAAGTATGAGAATCTCAAGAAAGAGATAGAAATTTTAAAATGGAACCAAACAGGAGAGAAGATTGTAAGATGATGGCAGAGTAGGAAATGCCAGAAATTAGTCCCTATACCAAAACAACTATTGAACTGGAAAGAACTGTCCGAATCAACTATTTTGGAACTCTGGAGTCTAGTGGAATACTGTGCAGCATCCAGGGAAGAGCTTAAGTACAGGGCTGGTAAATTGTGCTAAATACTGCTGAATTTCACCCATTGTGCATCAGCTACCATGCCCCACTCCCCAACAGCATGGCAGATAGCAGCGGGAACTGCAGCCCAGGCTTCTGGCACAGCTTACAAGTGCCAGGGTGGGTTATAAGGACCTAGTTAGTGCTCCATAATTTGGAGGGTGTGGCCTGATCACTGTTTTGAGTGGCTACTTTAGAGCACCAGGGGGCTGGCTCTGGGGGCGGCCATTGTTATAGCCACTCTCAGGAAAAGGTGGCAGAGGGTCCTTAAACAGGCATATCTTTTATTCCCCTATCAAAACTTTCCACTCCCCATGTGGGGGCAAAAATTGTTTGTAAAAGTCACAAATCAACAGCTCCAGTACTCAACAACAGTAACAACAAACCCCTTCTATCCCAGAGGAGTGGGAAAACCTGATTTCTAGAGATAGAACAACATAATATTGAGGACATGCAGTTCACAGAAAAAGATTACAAAACACACAAAGAAACAGTGAAGGTGACTCATTTATAGGAAAAAGAATTCTCCAGAAACCATCCCTGAGGAAGCTCATACACTGGAATTATTGGTCAAGGACTTTAAATCAGCCATCTTAAATATGTTGCATAAGCTAAAGAAATCTATATAGAAAAAACTAAAGGAAATTAGGAAAACATTGTCCAAACAAAATCTAAAAATGGAAATTATTAAACAGAAATTTTGGAGTCTCAAATTATAGTAATTGAAATGAAAAACCTATTAGATTCAATAGCAGATTTGAACAAGCAGAAAAAAAGGATAAGTGAACTTGAAGATAAGAACATAGAAATCATCCAGTGTGAGGAACAGAAAGAAAAATAATAATAAAGTAAAATGAACAGAGTCTGAGGGAACCAATTGTACCAATATATATGCAATTGGAGTCCCAGAAGGACAGGACAGAGAGATATGGACAGAAAAAGTATTTGAAAAAGTAATGGCTGAAAATTTCCCAAATCTGATGAAAGACATGAATGTACATATGCAGGAATCTCAATGAACACCAAGCAAGATAGACTTTAAGAGATCTATAAGATACATTATTGCAAAATCCAAAGACAAAAAGAGGATTTTCAAAGAAGCAAGAGAGAAGTGACTTGTCACATACAAAGGATGTCCAATAAGATTAACAGCAGATTTCTCATCAGAAGTCATGGAGGCCAGAAGACAGTGGAATGACATATTTAAAGGTCTTAGAGAACAAAAACCTGTCAATTAAGAATTCTATAACTGTCAAAAATGCCTTTCATAAATGAAGGATAAATCATGTTATTTACAGATAAAAGCCAAAAAAGTTCATTACCAGAAGACCTGTACTGACAAGAAATGCTAATGGGAGTCCTTCAGCTGAAATGAAAGGATACTAGAGATAATACAAAGCCATAAGAAGAAATAAAGAACAGTGATAAAGGTAACTGCAAAGGTAAATACAAAATCCCATTTTATTTGTACTTTTTCTAACTGCTTTCTTCTCCTACATGACATAACAGGCAAATGTGTAAAATAACATAAATCTGGCTAATGGTCAGACACTATATTATATATAATATATAAAGCCAACAATAACAATCTAAAGCAGGAGGGATGGAGATATTTAATAGTAGTGAGTTTATATACTACTGAAACTAAGTTGACACCAGTCAAACTAGGTTATTAGTTTAAGATGTTTATTGTATAAACAAAGGTAATAATTGAAAAATAGAGGGAAAAAAAGAAGGGAATCAAAATGGTACAGTACAACAAAGCAACTAAGTACAAAAAAGAGGCAATAATAGAATAATTGAGGGACAAAAAACATATAAGACATAAAGAAAACAAAAAGCTAAATGGCTGAAGGAAATTCTTTCTTGTAGGTTATTACTTGAAATGTCAATGGATTAAACTCTCCTATTAAAAAGCATAGACTGACAGGTTGATTGAAAAGCATGACCTAACCTATATGCTGTCTATAAGAGACCCTTCAAGTTACAAAGACATAAAGATGTTGAAAGTTAAAAGGGTGTAAAAAGATATTCCATACAAACAACAATCAAAAGAAAGGTGGAGTGGGTATAAACACAAATTGTCATATGACCTGGCAATTCCCCTACTAGAGATATACCAAAAAGAATGGAAAGCAGGGACTCAAGTATATTAGTACATCAGTGTTCATCACAGCATTATTCACAATAGCTAAAAGGTAGAGGCACCCTAAGTGTCCGTCAACAGGTGAACGGATAAAGAAAAATGCCATAGCCATACGATGGAATATTGTTCAGCAAATGAAGTACAGGTACATGCTCCAACATGAATGAACCCTGAAGACACCATCAAGATTTTCAAAGTCAGCAAGATTGAGGTTACTATACAAATTTAGTTTTAGAATTAAGTTAATGTAGTTGTGCCAATGTCCTTAAGTTCTTTGATTTCCTGCGGTCAGTTATTCAAATTTAGAAACCTGTCTCCAAGTGAAATGTTCACAAGTCTTTTTAAAAAAGAAAATGATTTTAGGCTGGAAGCTTCTGGAAGCAAGAGCCGCATTTTCTGTTCCTTGTACTCTTTCCCACAAACTTGACTTGTTCCTAGAGCACTTAACATAATGCAGAGGCTAAGTAGCATTTGTGGCATGTTGATTTACTTTTGAAATTTACTGCATATATTTTTACCCTAAGCATAATTTAACTTTAAAATTAGAACCTTCATATTAGTGGCTGAGAGAGTTCAAATAGAGTCGAGAGGCTACTCTGGAGGTCACTCTTATGCAAGCATCAGTTAGACATTGCTGCCTATCATAATTTGCCAAACCAAAACCAAAACCATTCCAGCCAATCCTCAAGAACACCAAGGTCATTATAAGATTCTACAAAGGTTCCATGCACTAGGGTAACTTTCCAGAAACCTACAACCTCCAGATGGGTCTCTGGACCAGATAAGTCCTGAAATGCAGAGGGCCCAGCCTCTTCAGAACATCAACTAGTTCCATCCCCCATCCCATATTATGAACAGCCTCTTCCAACATGAAAAAGTTAGAATGGGCATAGCTGAAATAACCCTAAAGAGTGGGAGAAAGATCAAAGGTGATGGTGGAGTTATACAGAGAAGGTTGGGTTTAACAAACGAGTATGATTGCTGTATCATTATATTGATATTTCTTTCAGTCTCCAGTATCTTAGAGCAGCCAGAAGTGGAAACCTAAATTGTGAAATTGTAACTCATACCAAACTCTGAAATCAGTTCTACAACTAATTGTGCTGTGTTTTGAAATGTATTGCTTTTTTGTATATATATTATTTTTCACATAAAAGCTAAAGTCAATTGTGATGATAAATGCAAAGCTATATGAAAAAAAGAATCTGATGTGAAAATTTAAATAATAATTTAAAAATAAAATAAAATAAAAAATTGAACCTTCAAGTGAAAATAATGTCAAGCAGGTTAAAAAATGTTTCCTCAAAAACATAACTATAGAATTACCATATGGCCAGGCAATGGTAGTTGAATATTACTTCTTCCCCTTTCTCTCTTTCATCTCCTTCTGGAATCTCCATAATGCATTTATTGGTACACTTGAAAAAGTACCACTTCTAAGTATACACCCAAAAGAATTGAAAGCAGGGACTTGAACAGATATTTGTACATTGATGTTCATAGCAGCATTATTTATAATTGCCAAAAGATGGAAGCAGCACAAGTGTCCAGCAACTGATGAATGGATAAACAAAATGTGTATACATACAATGGAATATTATTCTGCCATAAAAAGGAATGAAGTTTTGATACATGTAATAACAGGGATGAACTTTGAAGACATCATGTTGCGCGAAATAAGCCAGACACAAAAGGACTTAGATTGTATGATTTCTTTTATTTGAAATATTTATAAAAAGCAAATCATAGAGAAAGAAAGCAGAATAGTGGTTACTAGGGTTGGTTGGAGGGGGGTTGGGGAGTTATTGCTAAATGCATATGAGTTTTTGTTTATGATATTGCAAATAGTCTGGTAAGAGTGGTACCAGTTACAGTATTGTCAATGTACTTAATGTCAAAGACTCATGTACTTAAAATGGTTAAAATAAGTTTTATATTGTGTATATCTTATCAAAATCAAAAGCATATATTTTAAGAGGAACCAAACAAAAGTACTGGAGTTGAAGACCACAATAACAGAAATGAAAAATTCTCTAGAGGGTTTTGACAGCAGTTTGGAACTGGCAGAAGAAAGAATCAGAGATCTCAAAGACAGGGCAACTGAAATTATTCCGGGTGAAAAGTAGAAAGAAAAAGAATGAAAAAAGTGAACAAAGCTTAAGAGACCTGTGGGACACTGTCAAGTGTATCAATAAATGCATTATAGGGGTTCCAGAAGGAGACGAAAGAGAGGAAGAGGAAGAAGGAATTTTCAAAACAATGACAGCAGAAAACTTTCCAAATTTAACAGAAGACATACAAATTCAAGAAGTCCAACAAATCCCAAACATGATAAACTTGAAGAGAACCATACATAGATAAATGGTAATCAAACTCTCCAATGTCAAAGACAAGGAGAGATCTCTGAAAGCTGCAAGCAAAAAGCAGTGAGTTATGCATAAGGAAATCGCAATAAGCTTAAGTGCTAATTTCTCATCAGAAACCATGAAGGGAAGAGGACAGTGGGAGGAAATATTTGAAATACTGAAAGAAAAAAATTGCCAACCAAGAATTTTATATCTGGCTACATAATTTTTCAAACATGAGGGAAAGATTAAAATATTCCCAGATAAACAAAAGCTGAGGAAGCTCATCACACTGAGATCTACAAGCAATACTGAGCAGAGTTCTTCAGACTGAAAGGAAAGGATGCCAGACAGTGGATCAAAGTAGAATTAACAATGAAAGACCTCTGATTAAAGTAATGATATGAGTAATCATAAATGTCAGGATTATTTTATTGTATTTTTTGGTATGTAAGTCCACTTTTTACTCCTTATAGTTTCTAAAATGTAAATTCTTAAGAGCTTATGATAGATCTATGGTTTTGGACATATAATGTATAAAGACATAACTTGTTACAAGTACAATAAAAAGTTAAGTACAACAGAAATGTGGGTGGTGGGTGGTGGAGTTTAGGAACAGTATATGTGTATGATATTGAACTTGAGTTGATATCAAATCAAATGTGATTGTTATAGATCTGGGATTCTAAATTTAAGATCCATGGTAACCACAAAGAAAATACCTGAAAAAATACACACAGAAAGAAATGAGGAGGGATTCGAAATCCCTTCAAATACACTTCAAAAAAATCAAATAAATATGAAAGTAGGAAGAATTAAGGGACAAAACTGGTATAAGACTAACAAAGACAAATAGCAAAATAGCAGAAGAAAGTTCTATATAATCAGTAGTTACTTTAAATGTAAATGGATTAAACTATTCAGTCAAAAGGCAGTGATGGACAGAATGGATAAAAATGTATGCTCTAACTATATGCTGTTTACAAGAGACACACCATAATTTCAAATACACAAGTAGAAGAAAGTGAAAGGATGGAAAAAATATATACCATGTTTGCTGGTTTGAATTTGTGGTCCCCAGAAAAGCCATGTCCTTTAATACTCATTCAGTATTGCTGGGTGGGATATTTTAATTGTTCCCATGGAGATATGACTCACCCGATTGTGGGTATTAACTTTTGATTAGGGGGAGATGTGACTCCACGCATTCCAGGTGGGCCTTGACTGGAATCCTTTAAAAGAGGAAACATTTTGGAGTGAGTTCCTTTTAAAGCCATGATAGAGCCCATGCAGCCAGAGAACTTTGGATGAAGAAGGAAAATGCCCCTAGGAGAGTTTTATGAAACAAGAAGCCTGGAGAGAAAGCTAGCAGACATTGCCATGTTCACCATCTGCCTTTCCAGTTGAGATAGAAACCCTGAACTTCATCGGCCTTTCTTGAATGAAGGTAACCTCTTGTTGGTGCCTTAATTTTGGACAATTCCACTACTTTAGAACTGTAAACTTGAAACTTAATAAAGTCCCCTTTAAAAAAGCTGTTCTGTTTCTGACTTATCACATTCCAGCAGCTAGCAAGCTAGAACACCATGCAAGTAGTAACCAAAGGAAAGCTGGCTACACTATGATCAAATAAAAATAGATTTCAAGTTAAAAACTGTTACAAGGGGCAAAGATCACTATATACTGATAAAGAGGTCAATTCAACAGGAAGACATAATATAATAAATAGATGGGCTTCTAACAGCTAAGCTCCAAAATTTATGAAGCAAATATTGACAGATTTGACAGAGAAATAAGGTTCTGCCTTAAAAGTAGGAGATTTGAATACTTTCAACAATGGGTAGAACATCTAGACAGAAGATCAATAAGGAACAGAAGACATGATTGATGTTATGAACCAACTAGGTCTAGCAGACATATATAGAACACTTCCCCCAACAGCAACAGAATTCATATTATTCTCTGGGGCACATGGATCGTTCTCCAGGATAGATCAAATGTTGTCACAAAACAAGTCTCAATAAATTAAAAAATATTGAAATCATACAATGTATCTTTTCCAAACACAATATAATGAGGCTAGAAATCGGTAACAGAAGGAGAACTGGAAAATTCACAGGTGTGAGGAAATTAAACTCATGTTTTTATCATAATTTTTTGTTAGAAAAGTTGTAAGTTTGCAGAAAAATCATAGAAAAAATGCAGAGTTGCCATATACCACCCCCATTATTAGTACCTTGCATTATGCAGTACCTTTGTTATAACTGATGAAAGAATATTATTTTAATTGTACTATTAACTATAGTCCTTAGTTTACATTAGTGTTTACTTTATGTTGTACAGTCCTGTGGTTTTTTTAAAAAATATTTTATTCTAATAACATATATAAAACCTAGCATTTCCACTTCTCACCACATTCAAATATATACTTCAGTGTTGCCAATCACCTCCTCAGTGTCGTGCTACTGTCACCATCATCCATACCCAAAATTTCCCAACAGAAACGGTACCAATGAAATATTAACCCCCTCCCCCATTCCCTCTCCCCATTCTGGCCCTGTAACCTGCATTTAGTTTCTGAATCTATGAATTTGCTTATTCTAATTATTTCACATCACTTAGGTCATACGACAGTTGTCCTTTTGTGTCTGGCTCATTTCAATCAGCACAATGTTTTCAAGGTTCATCTATGTGCTCACATGTATCAAAACTTCATTCCTTTTTATGGCTGAATAATTCCTCATTGCATGTAAATATCACATTTCACGTATCCATTCATTGGTGGATGGACACTTGGCTTGCTTCCATTTTCTGGCAATTGTGAATTAAGCTGCAATGGACATCTGTGTGCAGATGAGTGCTCGAGTGACGTTCTTTCAATCGAAGAGCGTCAAATGCTCTCTCTGGGGCTAAGACCAAGCCTGGGCTTGAAGCATAGGGTCTGGACCCCAGTGTGAGGGCCCTGGCCAAGCGCCCTGGTCTTCAGGTGTGGCCTCAACTCCAGGTGGGAACTGGAGAGAACCCCCTCAGCTTCAAATGCAGTGAGGGGGTCAGAGGGCCACTTCCTGGGCTCCTGGGGGTAAAAGGACAGCACTTCTGCTTTTCTAAGTTATTACTATATTTGGTCAGGCTTGTTTCAAGAAGTGGACCTAACATCTGCAAAAAAAGCCCCTCAAGTGATTTTTGGGGGGCCGGTGCATGCCTCAAGTGATTTTTAACAAATAACTTTTCCACCTTTGCCACAAATATTGAATATTATTTTCATGAAAGCATTTTCAGTTCCAAATATATTGAAATTGTTTATTTAAATGACCTTCAAATTATCCCAGAATTTTAAAATGTAAAGATAAAAGCTGCATTTTGCTTGAATTTTAAGAAAGTTACTATTCAGATTTTTTATTTGATTCTCTGAGAGCAAAACTTTAAGATGAATTTATTTAGTGCTAAATGAAAACTTTGATTTTGAAATATTTCAAGTAAATGCAGTGCATGATTTCAATTATCTGTGCATTTTAAGGCCATCTTTTTTTTAAACAAAGATCTAATATGATAGGGAAAATTCTTTGGGGTTAACATAATCTATCAAAATAGGGTAAACGTCCTTTTCGAAACCTCAGAAGCCCAAGTGCACATCCAGGATTGAGCTAGGTCTGCACAGCTTCCCCATCCAGGGCTGTAAGAAAAGCAATGAACAAAAACGCTGGCCTCTCCACATCACCCTGCAGAACTACTATCTGGTTCATCAAGCTAAACTAAGGGGGGAAAAAAGAATGGAAGAATGACCAAATTGTGTCATTTTCTTCTCTGCCAGAGTGTATTTTAAATTATGTATGCAATTTAATGAAATAAAAGGGTTGTCTAGGAAAAGAAGGGCAAATTTCCCTTTTGGAAACATTATTCCTTCACCTGATCTACCTTACCATTCATTAAAAAAAAAAACAAAAAAAAAACTAGCTTTCAGGGAGATGATGGTCACAATTGCAAAACCATTACAAAAAGGGTTCTACCTAACAATCTTTGAAGGTTAAAAGAGCACTGTTCTGAAGTTTTTATTAAGGTCCTTTGTGCTGGATGACTTGTTTTGGGTCGAGCAAGCTCTGCGAGTGGGAACACGGTTGACCTTCTACCCATGTCCCATTTCCCACACGGAAGGACCCTAATTCTTGCGCAGCTCTCAGCCTGAGCCATATGTTCCATCAGCATAGACCCCGTTTCCCTATGCAAGCTCAGAAACCTTCCAGGAGAGTGCTTACTGGGTGCAGCCTTAATTAACCAATTATTCTGAAAAAGAAGCAAAAAAAAGAAGAAGAAGAAACTCAAAACTCAAGGCCTGGGAACCCAACTTAACCTTGTTATGTGAAACCTTAGTATTTGAAATGTTTTATAGATATCAAAAAATAAACTTTACACAAAAAGCCCTACACAAATACGAACTGCATGTTGTGAAATGGCTCATAAATAGAAATCAGACCGCGGCGTCGCTATCGTCTCCTTCAGACTGGCTAAACATTCGGTTTATCGCTGTGAGCAACATGTGTGCAGTTTCCCACCAACTGACACACATTTCAAAAAATAAGTATGATTAATTAGATAAGTTCAGTGACTGATGCAGAAAGTCCCTCTATCGAGCGCTCTATTTGATCATTTCCACGTGGTAAATATTATAAAACAATTTTTATGAAGCCCAGCTTTCCCAACTCAGTAAAATATTTTACAGAGTGAAACAGGGGTATTCTAGCTATCCAGGTGAGTATACTCAGAGTTAATCTACAGTGAAGAATTTATCACTGGGAGGTGATAAGAGAAAGCTTTTACTAATAGGATTGTTATTGCAACAAAAGGGTAGATGACGGGAATAACAGTAAACTAGAAAGATCCATTTCACTTTGAAATTGAGTCAGTTAATATAGAAGTGTAGACACTAGCTCATTCCATCTCCTCCTCCCCCAGTCTGATTTTTACTTATTAACTTCTGAGTCTCTCTGGCTGACAAGATTTACTGTTAAGCATTGGAAACATTCAGATAGCAATCGTTAAAAGTCAGAAGGAAAGACGGTGGCGCCAGCAGAACAGCCTGTTTACATGACACCTTCTCGGGCTGCGGCAGCTGCGGGGCTCCCTGTCACTGTGTGTTGGTTAGAAGAAGAGGCGGTTCTGACACTCAGGGTGTGGCTCTGGAGGTACCGATTCCACTGGGCTTTCTAAACTTGAGTTCTAGGACGGAGCTGGTCCCAGGGGGCTGCAGGGCCTGGGTGCCTCACTCCCCTGCAGCTCTCTCCCCAGCTCAGCTCTCCAGGGAGCAGCTCAAGGATCCCTCCCACCACCTTTCAGGGCTGTGCTGGACCAGGATGGGTCTCAGCTGCTCAGCCCTGGACCTGTCTGGGAACTCTTCGGGCCCCCTCCTCACACCAGGGGGGCAGGCAGGACTGCACTTTCAGGTCAGTCTTTGGAGGGCAAGAAAAATGCTAGCCAAGATCTGGTTTACAAGAAGCTCACTTCCAGAAGCCAATCACTGGTCAGTCATTCACAAATTTCTCCCTTAAATGACACTCTCCCTCTTGGGAAATGACACAGGCATCCAGCTGTACATACATCCATGGAAGTACCTGTAGAGTGAACGCTTTCTCTTGGCAAGTGCGGCAGTCCTGACTGCCCTCTACCTGCTCCCTCTTTCCCTGGCCAGCTCTGAGGACTGACCCACCAGCTTCCTGACACCTTCCCTTCCCAGCACAAAGACAGCCTGATTCTGCTCTGCTTCTCCAGGCCCTTAGAGCTAGAGGCTGATTCTGCCTCCATGGGGGTGGGGGAAGGACACAAGGGCATGGAGAAATAAGACCAAAGAGTACAATCTGGGAATTAAGACACGCAAGTGGAGGGAATCTTTTGATGAAGTGCTGTACTTTGGCTCTCGAAGTCAACATGGAAAAGGAACCTGTCGTGTTACACAATTCAGTGTCCAGTGATCATTTGCTTAGAGAAAGGCAGCCATGTCCACAGCTCCCAGCAGAAGAAAGTTCTCCAGAGGGGGACCCGGGTAACATAGCATGAAGTCGCCTCAGCAGTGTCCACACAGTAGGACAGCGGGGAGCTGAGCACCACACAACTATTTTGCAGCACACCCTTCTTAAAGGCCCATGGTACCACCCCAGGACCAGGAGAGCAATTCCAGTTATTTGGTGGGAAGGTGAACGAGGCGAGCGATAGCGTATAATTCATGCATGCTTGTCTCTGATAGTGTAATTCGGTCCAATTATCAATTTTAGAACATCTGCATGAGTAAATGGACTATATATCTACAGTCCTGGGAATCTTCAAGAAGATTTTGATAGATACTGGGCAGGAGGGAGTTAGAGATGATACACCCTAGAGCATGTTCAGAACGTGGCTTCTCTAGTTTGCTAATGAACTAGAGATCCACAAAGGCTTGGAGCAACTAAGCTAAATACACCACAAGTTGGACATCCACTTGATATTCTCTTGGGAAAGCTAAGGCTAAGGAGGGCACATGGGGGCAGAGACAAGCAGCCAGAGCAGGGGGTCAGGTGTAGGAACAGTAGCCCCCATGCAGATGAGGGTGGAGGAGGGGGACGGAGGCACTGGTGATGGGGCATGGCAGGGGAGCAGGTTTCCTTACCACAAGCCACTGTTCCTTGGGTTCCACAGCCTCTGTCTTCTCTGTCTCCACCATCTCCTTTAACTTCGCCTCCTTCGTTTCCTTCATGTCCTTTGTTTCCTTTGTCTTCTTAGCACTCTTTGGTCTTTTGGTCCTAACGGGAGACATACTCCTGGGGGGGATATGTGGCTGTGAACCTGTGACTGTAGGGGTGGGGCTCCTGAATGGGGTTCTGATCTTCGTGGGCCACGGAGACAAAGTGGAAGCTTTCCTGGCCGACTTCAGGACCTGGAACACACAAGAACCAACTTTTGATATTCTCAATACGTTCTTCAGATTTGTGAACAAAGTCTTTTGTTTTGTCCTCCCTTCTCCTCCCGTCAGTTGGAATCCCAGGGCCGACATTTATAGAACTTTCTGCCAGTCCCACAATCTCCCCAGCTTTGGCTTGATTTGAAGGTTTGACCCATTTTTCTTCTCCTCCCTGATCCCAGGGCAGTAAGAACATACTAACAGGTCTCGTTCCTTAGAGGCACCTGGAGAGGTGGAGGTCTTTGTGGAGTGGGGCAAGGGGGTAGCTCGAGGTTTGTAGTGAAAGAAGGCAGGGTAGTAGGATGTAGGAAGGAAGGGGCAGGAATTCAAGCGTCAGGATTAGGATGCCAGCATGACGCTTCTCATGTCCTTAGGCCATGCCCGCCCTCCATCGTGCCTGAACCCACTCTCTCTCCCACCCAGGGCTCCCAACAACCCGTCTCCTGACCCCCAACATACACTTCCTGCCACACTCTCAGGCATTTTATGTTTCAAACTTGACTTTGTCCACAAAATGCCAAAACCTTTTGGAAACTGAAAGACTTGGTATAGTATGTACAGATTTTTCTTCATCCCTGATTCCAAAATCAGAGAAGGAAGATATGAAAGAGAAAAGGAGGGAGGGAGGGAAGGAAGGAGGAAGGGGAAGGAGGGAGAGAAGAAGAGAGGAAGGAAAAAAATAACAAATGCAAACCTTGTTGCTTAGATCATCAGTGGTTTTTCTCGTATCCATGTCCTCTTTCTGTTTATTCATCTGTAAAAGGAAAGGCCCATATTATTTGTTGTCCTTTGCAAAGATTTAAAAGTAGTGAAAGAGTAACATTTTAAACCATTTGGTAAACCATGGTGGTGTGATAGTTAGGTCCAGGTGTCAGCTTGGCCAGGTGATGGTGCCCAGTTGCTCTGCTGCTGTGGACTTAAATCAGTAGTATGTGAAATTCATCTACGGCTGATTACAGCTGCGGCCAGCTAAGGGCAGCGCCTTCCACAATGATTGAGGTTTAATTTAATTAGCTGGAGTTTTAAGAGAGAGAGGTCAGAAGAGAGCACAGCAGCTCAGCACACCTCATCTCAGCAGTTGGAGCGCAGACCTAGATGTTTGAGGATGCAGAAAGGAATCACCCCGGGAAAAGTCGTTTAAATCCAGAAGCCGGACGGGAAGCCCAGCAGATGTCCACCCTATGCCTCCCCATGTGACAGAGAAAGCCAGAGGAAAGCCTGATGCCTTTCCTCTGAAGAACTATAAATCTGTAACTAAATAAATCCCCTTATTAAAAGTCAATCCATCTCTGGTGTGTTGCATTCTGGCAGCTTTAGCAAACTAAAACAGATGGGAATATGAACTGGAAGAGAAAACAGATTTTCATACAGAAAAAAATTTTGTATTCACTTAAAAAAAAGTGCTCACTAATAAAGTATAAATATTTTAAGTCATTAGCATGTATTCATAATACATAATGATTATATGTAATATAATAATGATTATAGGGAAATGAATTATTTGCCTATATGGTGATAATTTGCTTGATACATTATATAAATCCAAAATCTTATTATAAGGTATTTTTCCTAGAAATTTCAGATAATTTAATAGTCAAATTTCAATAATATAACAAATAAAAGTTTAGTTTAAAAAGTCAACTCTAATTTCAAGTAGACGAAGAATTTTACAAAAAAATAGAACGTTTCAATGTATTTAAGTTTTTTATATCATGAATTTATGATTAATGCAATGACTTTAATTCAGAATAATCATATTGTGAAATTTAAAAATAATGAGAAATCCATCTATTAATCTCACTGATATTGGAACAGCAAACACAATGGATTTTCAAGAATATTTTAAATCTATCAATAGACAAAAATTCAATATAAATTAGACCTGTCTGATGATTTCTTGGGGCCTGGGAGAATAGCTACTAATGTTCACAAAGGTCTCGGTGTTTTTGAATGCAAGATAATTGATCTACATTATCTACAATATGATAAGGAATTTCTAGGAATACTTAATAAATAGTCCCACATTCATTCACAGCATTTGTTGAGTGAATACTATATACCAGGGACTGTACAAGAAGCTGAGTGTATAGTGTAAGCAAAATAGACAACAAAGTGAGACCTACAGAGACAGGACTGGTTTAGATCGAATGGCCGGAGGCCCCCTTGAGGAGATGATGCGTAGCTGAGACCTAAAGAATAGGAAGGAGTCAACCATGTGGAAGGTGGGAAGAAGTACATTCCAATCAGATGAATGGTCATGGCACGATCCCAAAGCAGGAAAGAGCTGAGTGGGGGTGCTGAGGTCAAAGAGGACATGCAAAATTTGGATTTTATTGCAAATGCTGAGGAATACTCTTGAATACTTTTAAGCAGGGATGGCAGGGAAAAGTTTATATTATTAATAGATCATTCTGGTTGAATTGGGCTTCCAGTCATGGCTGTGTAGCTGCTATCCAAATGACCCCCCAGCAGTTGACAGTGAAAAACTTTGGAAAAAATATAAGAAACAAGTACCTGAAGACAAGGAAAGAGACCAAAAGCCCATAGATTCCAACATGTGAAAGAGGAACAGTATTGGATGAATTTCCCTTTTCTACGGCTTTAACTTGATAGGAAGTTCTAGTCTGTGCTATGCAGGACAACCAAGATGATGATGGAAATCTGAAGTTGTGGCAACCCAGTGGTCAGGACCCCCTCCTTTAGGAAAAAAGGTTGGAGCCTTGAGCATGTAGCAGCCTGCTTGACCAGAGCATGTGTCAAAGCATTAAAACTCCTGTTCCCTAATCACTGTTGATAACCAACTTTCATGGGACGCCATTGTAACCAAATCTCATGAGACTCTGCTGAAACCCCATTGTAACCAAATCTCTCAAGACTCTGAACCTTATAGCTCCCCTGCCCCCTGCCTCTCCTCACTTTCTTGGTTTTTGCACAGAGTGCTGATTTGCATTTCCCAACTGACTGCCTTTGGGAAGAATTATCCCCTGTTCCCAAGTCCCTAATTAAAACTAATGGGTAATTTTCTGCCTGGTGTGTTCTCTGGTCTCAGGGTTGATTTGGGTTGGAACATTTGGTGAGCCAGCCAGGAGACCAGAGAGCTGCCAGCCATAAAAGGCATGAGTACTGGGAAGAGACCCTCCCCCAGGGGAATCCTGGGATGGCCTGCAACATCCATGTGGGGGAGGGTGGCTATCCTAGATGAATGAGGACCACCGAGGGAGTATGGAGATGGTGTTGACTCCCTAGCTGGACTAATAGCCCTACTGCAACAGGTTGCAGGACAGCTGGGATTTCATAAGAAAAAGGAAAGCCACAGGCCACTGCAGCTATAGCCTGGCCTCTTTTAGAGGCCAGGCAATCAGCTACAGAAGGGGCCTTAGTGGCCGAAGTAGCAGTTCACTACCTGGAGGAGGAACTTAAGTTAGAGAGGGATATGCAGGTAGCCCAAGCTGAATTGAAAGATGCTCTAAATGGGAGGCTATGCTGAGTAGATAAAAATTTGCAAACATTAGCTTGCCTTAGACTAGGGTGAGGGGCGGAAGTTACCTAAGGTTCAAGTAAGACGAATCTGACTTCCCCCAATTGGGATCCTAAAGTCTGGGATCCAGTGGAGTTTTCTTCAGAGTGTGAGGATTCCCAGTCTGACTGGGTGTTTTAGTTTGTTAAGGCTGCTGAAATGCAATATGCCAGAAATGGAACAGCTTTTAAAAAGGGAATTTATTAAGTTGCAAATTTACAGCTCTAAGACCATAGAGATGTCCAACTAGGCATCCAGAGAAAGATACCTTAACTCCAAAGAAAGGGCCAATGAAGTTTGGGGTTTCTCTCTCAGCTGGGAAGGCACATGGAGACATCTGCTAGCTTTCTCTACTGTCTTCTCCTTGAAAGGATTTCCCTGGAGGTGCTTTCCCTTTGCATCTCCAAAGGTCTCTGGCTGTGTGGGCTCTGTTGGCTCTGAAGCTTTTTCCAAAATGGTTCCCTCTTAAAGGGTTCTAGTAAGTGATCCCACCTTGAATGGGTGGAGACACATCTCCATGGAAACCACCTAATCAAAAGGTTACTACCCACAATTGGATGAATCATATCTCCATGGAAACAATAAAAAAGACCCCACCCAGCAATGCTGAATGAGGATTAAAGAACATGGCTTTTCTGGGGTACTCAACAGTTTCAAACTGGCTGAAGGACATGACTGGCACCACATAAGGCTCTCTGCACCCCCCTCCCTGGCCAAGGAGGTCTGCAAGGCCCCCTTCCCCCTAGCATGGGGATAGATTGAGATCCCTAAATAAGAACAGTGTGTAGGGACACTGGGTATTGGAGGCCACATATAGAACTATCTTTTAGTCCACCACTAATGAGCATAGGTTTGGCCTTAGTAGACACTAGAGTGGAATGAATCTTAATATATGGGAAATGGCCATGAACAGGGGGCCACACAGTAGACATTGCTGGATACAGGGGCCAAGGCATTAAAGCCACACAGTGGCAATTATTAATGTATATTGGCCAATTGCCATTTCAAACATATGTGGTATATATATACATATGAAATCTTAACCTGGTGTATATGTTAGGAATTGATATCTCACAAAATATTACTTTGAAAACTACCATAGCTTCCAGTACTGAGTGGTCAAAGCCATCCTGAGAGGACATGCTAAGTGGTCACTGGTAAAAGTACCTTCCCCCAGATGCACTGTGACAGTATGTCAGCATAAGTTGACTGGGGACCATCAAGAAATTGCCACCACTATTAAGGAATTAGAAAGAGTGGGTATTATCATTCCCACTCATAGTCTTTTTAATAGCCTTGTCTGAACAGTAAAGAAACCTGATGGAATTTAGTGAATGACAAGTGACTATAAAGAACTAAATAAAGTAACTCCTCCTTTATTTGAAACTGTTCCAAATATTTGCTACTTTGTTATAAGTACTCACTTAGGCCAATTTATTTTATATTAGACCTTGCTAATGCTTTCTTCAGTATTTCTTTAGATCCTTCCAACCAATCTGCATTTTGCTTCCACATGGGAAGGACAATAATGGACATTTACCATGTTGCCCCAAGGGTATCTTCATAGTCCCACTATTTGCTCGAGACCTGAAAATGTGGAACCCCCCTGTGCCAGTTAGAAAGGATTATGTACCCTAGAAAAGCCATGTTTTAACCCTAATTCATCTCATGGAGGCAGTCTTTTCTTTTAATCCCTATTCAGCACTGTAGGTTGGAAACTTGATTAGATATTTCCACAGAGATGTGACTCACCCAATTATGGGTATTAACCCTGGAATTTCCACGTGGGTCTTGATTAGTTTACTAGAATCCTTTAAAAGAAGAAGCATTTTGGAGAGAGTCCCTTTTTAGAACCATGAGGCTGAGAGCCCATGCAACCAGAGACTTTTGGAGATGAAGAAGAAAAACGTCCCCAGGACAGCGTCATGAAACAAGAAGCCTGGAGAGAAAGCTAGCAGACATTGCCATGTTCACCATGTGCCTTTCCAATTGAGAGAGAAACCCTGAACATCATTGGCCTTCTAGAATCAAGGTATCTTTCCCTGGAAGCTTTAGATTGGACATTTCAATATCCTTGCTTTAATTGGAATATTTTCATGGCCTTAGAACTGTAAACTTGCAACTTAATAAACTCCCCCTTTTAAAAACCATTCCAGGGTGGGCCATGGTGGCTCAGCAGGCAGAGTTCTTACCTGCTGTGCCAGAGACCTGGGTTTGATTCCCGTTGCCTGCCCATGCAAAAAAAAAAAAGCCATTCCTTTTCTGGTATATCACATTCCAGCAGCTCGCAAACTAGAACACCCCCTGAAAAAATGTAACTCTTTTCCATTATATTGATGATCCTATACTAACCAGTATCTTTATTTTAGAATTAGAGTCTACCCCTATTCTAGTTTGCAAGCTGCCAGAATGCAATATACCAGAAACAGAACAGCTTTTAAAAAGGGGAATTTATTAAGTTGAAAATTTACATTTTTAAGGTCACAAAAATGTCCAAATTAAGGCAAGGCAATGAAAACATCCAAATTAAGACAAGGCAATGAAAATGTCCAAATTGAAGGCATCCAAGGAAAGATACCTTGGTTAAGAAGGCCAATGAAGTTCAGAATTTCTCTCAGCTGGAAGAGCACATGGCAAAGTCTGCTGGCTTTTTCTCCCAGCTTCTTGTTTCATGAAGCTCCCCCCAGGGGTGTGTTCCTTCTTCATCTCCAAAGGTCTCTGATTGCCTGGGTTCTAAAGCTTTTTCCAAAATGGTTCCCTTTTAAAGGGCTTGATTAAGCAACCCCATCTTGAATGGATGGAGACACATCTCCATGTAAACCATCTAATCAAAAGTTATTACCCACAATTGGGTGGAACATATCTCCATTGAAACAATCAAGAAGCTCCCACCCAGAAATACTGAATCAGGGTTAAAGAATTTGGCTATTCTGGGTCCACAACAGATTCAAACTGGCACAAGCCCTAACACAGTGATGACCTACCTTGAAAGCTGGGGATGGGCAGTAAGTTGAGACAAATTACAGGGACCTGGATGCTTTGTCAAATTTTTAGATGTTGTCTGGTCAGGTAGACTAAAACTATTCCTTTCTGCTGTCATCAACAAAGTACAGAAATACCCTACTCCATACATTACTAAGCAGTTAATGGCTTTTCTTGGCTTACTGGGCTATTGGAGGCCATTTATACATCATTTTGCACAAATTTTAAACCCTTTGTATACTATGGTTGGCAAGGGGATGGCTTGGGAGTGGGATATGCCACAGCAGGCTCCTTTTGAAAAGTCCAAATGAGCTATAGCACAAGCACAAGCTTTAAGGGGGATGGACCCAGATGTTCCTTGTGAATTGGATGTGGCCATTACTGCTATGGGCTTTTAGCAGGGTTTGTGGCAAAGGCAACAGAAAAAATGCGTACCGAGTGGCTCCCGGTCTCAGCTATGGAGAGGGGCAGAACTAAGATACAGTCCCCTGGAAAAGCAGTTACCTGCAGCCTATAATGCCCTGTTACAAGTCAAAGGGCTGACTCAGAAGTGTCCTGTGACTTTATGGCCATTCTCATACAGGGGTGGGTACATGACACTGCTCACAAGCCCCACTTGGGAAGTGTTCAGCTTAGCGCTCTGACAAAGTGGAAAGCTTACATCCTGCAATGCAGCATCTTTAACAACAGCCCTCTAAGTGCAGAAATTCATGATATTTTAGAACCAGTGTCTTAGGTGGAAGAGCAATGTTCAATGATCCCTAATGATCCACCCGAGGTGGCTGGCCCTATGCCCACCATTGATGGATGTGGAAGAATACCTGATTTCACATGGTATACTGATGGACCAGCACATGGACCACTCACTACCTAGACAGCTGTGGCTGTCCAACCTAGCACTGACACCATCTGGTGGGAAACTGGAACTATGCAGAGCAGTTAGTAGGCTGAATTAAGAGCTATATGGATGGTCATTGTTTATGAACCAGGAGATGCATTAACTATCTGTACTGACAATTGGGCAGTGTACCGGGTCCTGTGTGGATGGCCACATGGAGGCAAGAGCAATAGACTGTTGTCAGCCAACCCTTACGGGGAAAAGAAATGTTGGAGGACATCTGGACTGCTTGTCACAAGTGAAAGGAAACCGTGTTGCATATTTCTGCCCATAACACTCATTCTTTACCTGACAATGTTGAAACAGAAGCTTTAGCAAAAATCTGTAGCCAACATCACACAAGGCTGCTGAATGGTTGCACAGAAAGACAGGACACCAAGGGTACTGACTCTGGAGATTTACACAGCAATTCCAGCTGCCCATCACCAGATGAAAACTGAAAGGAGTCATGGACGCCTGCCCCGCCTGTTCACTGTGACACCCGTTGATGCTTCCTCTTCAACTCAATCACATCAGTTGCAAGCAGATTCCAGTCGCCAGTTGGCAGGTATATTATATTGGGCCCCTTTCCTTACCTGAAGGTGCAAAATAAGCCTTTACAGCCATAGATACGGCCACTGGACTGTTGCTGGCCTTCCCAGTAGGAGCAGCTAACTAAAGAGCTAAAATGCATAGCTTAGAAAAGCTATGTGTCATCCCCACACATGTGAACAGTGATAGAGGGCCCCTTTTATCAGATAACTAACCCAAGCCTGGGCTACTGAACAAGATGTCTTTTGGACTTTTCATTTGCTTAACAACCTCACAGCAGCAGGGTTAATTGAAAGGATGACTAGGCTTTTAAAAGAACAGTTAAGAGATGATAAGCAATCTCTGTAGCATGGACATGCCATTTGTATCTGGCTCTCACCAGCTTCAATTCATGGCCCCGAGCAGCTGCTCCCACCTCTGTTGAACTGGTAACAGTGGGGCCCATGAAGGTGCTGTGAATTCAGGTAAAAGGACCAATAACGCTACAACCTCATCAAGTTAATGAAGATAACTTGCTCTTGCCTACATCACAAGCATTAGAAATTGGAGAAAATAAGGTCAATTGGCCATGTTCCTGGCCAATTGCTTGGGAATCCAAGCCCAATGGGTATCAGGGTTGCCCAAAATTTAAGTATTAGACCACATAGTTTTATACACATAATGCCAAAAGTTGTATATGTAACCAATCTGGGACTCCACCCCCCATACCTCAAGGCACAGTATTATGACTCTATGGACACTTATTATGCCCAGGCTAACCATGGGATTGACCCCAAAGGCTCCCTGCAATTGCACGAGGAAAAGGTGTGGCATCTAAAACCCCCTCATAGCAAGGACTGCTTCTCCAGGTTCACTTCTGTCTACTAATGGAAATTCAGATTGTATTCTATTAGATCAACAAGATTTGCCTCTCATAGTTTCCCATAAACATCCTTATTTCTGCTCTTAGCATCACAGCAAATACTTTTCTGCAATGAACCTCTGCCATTGTTGGGTGTCACCAGTCTGCCTTGGAATGTGACTCCTGGGTACTGGACTGCATGGAATATCCTGCTGGCATGACAGAGTTCAGCACATTTGAAAATCTGGAAAATAATCTTTTCACTTAAGACTGAAATTATAGGTTTTATCAGTTGTCAGTAGAATGGTTTAATTCCCTTTCTTGGCCATGGCAGCATCACTTTGTGAAATTGTTATCTATGTGTAGGGTACTTCTAACGTTCTTTTGTCTCTTATACTGTGGAATATGGTTGCAATGTCTGTCCAATGGTCAATGCAGACTGCTGTGTGGGGAGGGACTGTGGCAAGCCAGGGGTGTGGACCCCCTCCCTTAGGAGAAAGGGTGGATCCTTGAGCACATAGTGCAGAGCACAGCATCAAAGCTTTAAAATTCCCATTCTCTAGTTACTGTTGGTGACCAATTCTCATGAGACTCATTGTAACCAATGAGTTTTGATTTCTGGGTTTAGTTGGGTTGGAACCATACCTGTATGGTTTGCTGATGACACAGTTTAGGGACAATGGCAGTTCGTGGACCATAAGGTGGGAAAGTCCCAGAGGAATCCAGAGTGGGGAGGCCCAAACACTATGTATAAACTTTGCCCAAATATCTGGCTGACCCATGAACCAACTTGAAGCCTAGCTGAGTCTCAAAGATTGAATTAAGATTTGAGCTGCCACCTACTGCAGGTAAGACAGAATTTGCAGCTTGACTCAATCCAGTTAATTGCCCCCATTTAAAAAGAGATATATAATTTTCATAATGCCCAAGATAAAATCCAAATTTAATCAATATGCAAAGATATAATAAAATGTGATCCATTCTCAGGTAAAAAGACAATTAACTGCCTGATACTGAGATGGGGGACTAAAGACAGTGGGACATCTTCAAAAGGCTGAAAATGAGAAAAAATTCCTGTACATCCAGAATTCCATACCCTGGGAAAATATCCTTCAATATTGAATGCAAAACAAAGGTTTTTTTTGTTTGTTTTTTTTTTTACATGGGCAGGCACCGGGAATCAAACCCGGGTCCTCTGGCATGGCAGGCGAGCATTCTTGCCTGCTGAGCCACTGTGGCCCAACAAAGATATTTTTGGAAAGAGGAAAACAGAGGCTATCACATCACCAGCTGACTGATGCTAAAGGATGCTCTTTAGGGTGAAGAGAAGTGGGCCCAGATGTAAACTCCGATCTTTAGAAAAGAATGAAGAGTATTAAAAATGGCAAATATCTGGGTAAATATAAATAGCTCTTTTTTGCCTTAATTTATTTAAAAACCTAAGACTTTAAAGCAAGAGTTATAACACCGTCTTGTTGGGTTTATAATGGTGAGATATAATATTTTTGACAACCATGATGTGAAGGATGGGGAAGCAAATAGATTCATACATTTGACATGAAATTTTCCAAAATTAACTCTAAGTGCACTGTGAAAAGTTAAGGATATAAATTTTAATCATCAAAGCAACCATTAAGAATAAGCAAAATGTTAATAGATACATTAAAGTGATGTCTAAAATATACTCAAAAGAAGGCAAAAAGGGAAAACAAAGGAACCACAACAACAAAACTGGAGGAGACATTTAGAAAACATATAGTAAAATGGTGGACCTAAATCTAAACTTATCAAAAATAACAGTAAATGTTAATGGACTATACAATCTAATTAAAATGCAGAGATGGTCAGAATGTAAGACCCAACTTATTGCCTACAAGAGAAACACTTCAAATATAAAGACACAGGTCGAAAATAAATGTACTAAAAAAGATATACTGTGCCAACATTAGAAGGTGGGAGGAGCTACATTAATACCAAACATAGATTTCAGAATTAAAGAATTACCAACAATAGAGGGACATTTCATAATGATAAAATGACCAATTCATCAGGAAGCTTCCCCTATAATAAATATGCATGTGCCCTATAACACAGCTTTGATAAGCAAAAATTGACAAAATTATATAGAGAAATAAATAACACCTCTCTCTCAACAATTGATGGAATCAGACAAAAATTAAATTTAAGAGACATAGATGATCTGAACAACATTATCAGTACTATGACCTAATTGATGATACCCAACAATCACAGAAGCACTTTATTGTCAAGTTCACATGGTACATTCCCAACATAGACCACTTGCTTCTGGGCAATAAAACAACTCTCAGTAAATTTACAAGGATTAAAATCATATTAAGAATGTCATCTAATCCCAGTGAAATTAACTAGAAATCATTAACAAATCTATAGATCTAGAAAAATCCCTAATATTTGTACATTAACAACACAGTTTTAAATTACAAAAGAAATCACAAGAGAAATTAAAAATTAGAAAATATTTCAATGAATGAAAATGCAAGATATAAAAATCTTTGTGATGCAGGAGAGAGTGCTCACAGGAAATTGAATAACTTTAAGTGCTATATTAAAAGTAATAAAAAGGGGCGGGCCATGGTGGCTCAGCGGCAAGAATGCTTGCCTGCCATGCCAGAGGACCCGGGTTCAATTCCCGGTGCCTGCCCATGTAAAAAAATAAAATAAAATAAAAATAAAAGTAATAAAAAGTCTGAAAACAATAACATAAAGTTCCACAATAAGAAACTAGAAAAGGAAGAGCAAAGTATATATATATAAAAAAAAGATGGAGATCAAAGCAGAAATAGAGTAATTTTTAAAAAACTTATAAAGTAAATTAACACGGCCAAAAGTCAATTCAATGAAATACCCAGCTAGACTGAAAAAAGAGCATTTTACTAATATTAGGAATGAAAAAGGGTTTTAATTCCTACAGATATTAGAAGGATAATAAGAGAACATTATGGAAAGCTTAATATCAACAAATTCTGTAACAAATTGTTTGAAAAATACAAGTTAACAAAACTGACACTAGATGAAATAGAAAATATAAAAGAAAGACAATTTGGAGACAAATATCCCTTATGAACATAGATTCAAAGTCCTAAACAAAATATTAATAAATAGAATCCAGCATTATATTAAAGGTATACTAGGGCATGACTAAGTGAGGAGTTTCTCAGGAATGCAAAATTGTTTTACTATTCAAAAATCAAAATAATTCACCATATTACAGAATAAAGAAGAAAAATATAATCATTTCAATGGCTGCAAAAAAAGCACTTGACAAAATTCACAACAAAAACTCTAGGAAAACTAGGAATAGAAAGGAACTTCCTCAACTTGACATATAGCTGCCACAAAAAAATCTATAGCTAAAATCATACTTAATAACAAAATATTGAACATTTTCCTCCTAAAATTGGGAACAGGGTAAGAATGCTTATTCTCATCAGTGCTATTCAGTACTTCCCTGAAGTCTGAGCCATTGCAATAAGGCCCTGAAAGGAAAGAAAAGGCATAAATTTCAGAAAAGAAGTGAAACTAACTCCATTTACAAAAGACATGGTTGTTTACATAGAAAAACCTAAGGTATCTACAAAATTATTACTGTAACAAATAAATTAATTTAGCAAGTTTTCAAGATACAAAATTAATATTAAAAAATAAATTGTAGGGCAGGCCATGGTAGCTCAGCAGGCAGAGTTCTCGCCTGCCATGCTGGAGATGTGGGTTCAATTCCTGGTGCCAGCCCACACGAAAAATAATAATAATAAATAAATAAAATAAATTGTAATTTCATATACCAGTATCAAACAATTGAGAGTGGAATCTAAAAACAATTCCATTTACAATAGCAAAAACATATAAAATCCTTAGTGTAGCAGTTAGGTTCAGGTGTTAATTTGGCCAGGCAATGGTGCCCAGTTCTGTTGCAGTGGACTTAAATCCTCAGCATGTGAATTTCATCTTTGGCTGATTATATCTGTGGCTCACTAAAGGGAATGCCTTCATCAATGACTGAGGCTTGAAAGGAGAGGTCAGAAGAGAGCTAAGCTGCTCAGACCCAGATGTTTGGAGATGTAGAAAGGAATCACCCTGGGAAAGCTATCTGAACCCAGAGGCCAGGATGGGAGGCCAGCAGCTGTCACTGTGAGTCTTCCCACATGACAGAAAATCAGATGAAATATAGCTTTCTTTCCTCTGAGGAGCTGTAACTTGTAACTAAATAAATCCCCTTATTAAAAGTTGATCCATCTCTGGTGTGTTGCATTCTGGCAGCTTTAGCAAACTAAAACACTTAGAAATAAATTTAATAGAAGATGTACAAGACCTCTACAATGAAAAAGGCAACACATTTTTAACCAAAATTAAGGAAGACCAAAGTGAATGGAGAAATATGCCATGCTTATGAATTGGATGACTCCATCTACTAATATATTAATTTGTTGAACTCCTCAAATGTGAGCTTGAGATTTATCATCATCCTAATCATAATCACAGCAGGCATTTTTAAATAAAATTAGATAACTGGTCTCTATAATTTATAGAAATACAGAGGATCTAGAATTTTAAAAAATGATTTTGAGAAAGAACAAAGTTGGAGGACGTACCGCATCTGCTTTCAATACTTATGATAAAGCTACAGCAATCAGGAATCGCTGGTATAAGATTGACAAATAATTGGAACAGGATACAGAACCCCAAAATATGACCTGACTGATTTTCAACAAAAGCTCCAAAGCAATCCATTGAAGCAAAAAGGTCCTTTCAACAAATGTTGTCAAACTACTGGATATCCATTAGGAACAGAATGAAGAGAATTAACCCCTACCTTACATCATACACAAAAATTAATTCAAGATGGATCAGACACCTAAACAAAAAATCTAAATCCATAAAATTTTTAGAAGAAAATGTAAGAGAATTATCTTCTTAAAGTCAGAACAGATAAAGTTTTCCAAGCATACATAAAGTAACATTTGCTTTAATAAAACATATACATTGCTTCAAAATTTAAAATTTCTACTCCTCAAAACACATTAATAAGAAAATGAACAGGAAAGGCACAGCAGAAACCTTGCAACACACACACACACATATATATCCCATTTGCAACATGTATATATCACAAAACATTGGTGTGCTGGTTTGAATTTCTTTTATATTCCTAGAAAAGTCAGATTTTAATCCTGACACAATCCTGTGGTGGCAGCCTTTCTAAACTTTTGATTAGATTATCTCCATGGAGACTTAATGTGCCCAACTGTGGGTGTGATCTATGATTAGACTGATATGTAACTACACTCATTCCAGGTGGGTCTTGTTTAGTTTACTGGAGTCCTTTAAAAGCGAATACATTTTGGAGAGACCACAGGGATGCTTGGAGAACACTTGACTTACAGAACAGAGATGTGGATGTTTGGAGATGCTTGAGACCCAGCAGTTGTCACCATGAGATGTTAAGCAAGCCAGAATTGAAGAGAGCCAAGGGAAGCCAAGAGATGAAACCCAGCCCCAGAGAAGCAAAGTGAGGAGCCCTCCACAGGAACAGAGGCTGAAAGCAATGGAGTCCAGGAGCAAGGGACCAGCAAATGCCAGCCATGTGACTATCCAGCTGAAAGAGGTGTTGTAGATGCATTGACCATTCTTGAATTAAGGTATCTTTCCCTGGGTGGCTTAGTTTGGATATTTCCATAAGCTTAGAACTGTAACTTGTAACTTATTAAATTCCCTTTATAAAAGAGTACTATATTGCATTCTGGCAGCATTTAAGAAACATCTGGTAACCAGGATAAATAACTATAAGTCACTAACAAAAGGAAAAACAGCTCAAGGTTTTATATTAGCCTTTTATTTTGAGATAATTGTAGATTCACGTTTATTTTTATTGTTGAGTGGTATTCCACTGGATAGATATACCACAATTCGTTTATCCATTCATTTGTAAATGGGCATTGGAGTCATTTCTAGTTTTTAGCTATTACAAATAAAGATGCTATGAACATTTTTGTACAAGTCTTTGTGTGAACATATGCTTTTACTTATCTTGGGTGAATCCCTACTAGTGGAAGGGCAAGACCACATGATAACATATGTTAAATATGTTTTCCAAAGTGGCTGTATATTTTAGCTTCCTACCACCAGTGAAGGAGAGTTCTAGTTGCTCCATAGCCTTGACAACACTTGATATAGCCAGTCTTTCAAATTTTAGCCATTCTAGTGGGTATACAGTGGTATCCCATGGAAGTTTTAATTTGTACTTCCCTAATGACCAACAATGTTTAATATTTTTTCATGTTATTGTCTGATATCCAGATATCTTCTTTGGCAAAATATTTGTTCAAATATTATGTC
>PVIY010015576.1:0-53527 GCA_004026745.1 Myrmecophaga tridactyla | reverse complement strand
AAAAGTCAGTGTAAAGAAAGAATTTGGAAATTGAATAATGGTTTTGAGTGGAGACAAACACATACAGCTCATTAGGTGAAAGGGATTTTTTAAATTATATTCTGTTTACACCAAATGTTAGGCACAGGAGGAGGTGTTGGAGGCTGTAAGGGTTAATATAGTGAAACATATTTCAAAAAGTTACAAATACCAAGCTAGAAATGACACTACATTGAGAAAGAGTTTGCTTCTTATTGTCCTGATGCTGAGAATTAAAGAGTTAAGGAAATCTGAAGCTAGGCCAGTGTTGAATGAAAATGGATAACTGACAAACACAGATGAAGGTTTACATGTTCAAACTCATTCACTGGGTTTCCTATAACATTCTACTGGTTCATGGGATGCTCAAGCTTCCATTTACCTTGGTATCTTATCATGTCAATGGCTAATAATATACCATATTATTTAATTTTACATGCCTGATATCACTTTCTCTATATATATTTTTAAATATTTATTATTATCCATAAATAACCTCAAGAATAACAAAGTTTATAAAGCAACAAAATAAGCCTCTATTAGAAGCATGTTTGTTTCTAATTTTGCAAATGAAGATGCTGATGTCACTTGTCCAAAACTACACAGCTACTATGACCTAAAATGGGACCTCAAACACTGTCAGCATACTAAAGAGTTGATATACTTAATCATTATGCAAAGTAGCAAAATATCATCTAAATTTAAAAAGTTTTCATCATGTTAGGATATGGTCCAAGAATATTGAATATATTAATTTAATTCTAAAATGGCCAGATAATATGTGTAAAGGCAATGACAATAGTAAATGTTTAAATACAAGAGCTCATATTAAATTATACATCTGTGTTTTCAGCCATTAAGCCATAATTTCATGAATGAAATTTCCAGACCTCTGTAGTAGTCACTACTATGTTAACTATTTTTAAAATGGGGTGTCAGATATCATGGTCAGTCCATGAATATTAGCTAAAAGGAAGAAAGCTTGTACCAATGTTTTTTTCACCTCTGTAAATTGCAATTCCATTATCTACTCTCTGTGATTCTGTTTCCACAATATCTATGAAGTCCTTCATGCTCAGCAAACTGGATTTTTCTACAGAAGTTGGCTGAGATGCTTGATGGTGCCATTGTTAATCATACTCTGTGTTCAAACCCAAGTGTCACAGCTAAGACATATATTATTTAGCTCTCAAGAATATGTGACTGTGTTTCACTTAATAAACTTACTTTATATGAACCCATATCAAATATAAATATATTAAATTATCACATATGAAAATATTTCCTTCATAATTGATGCTAATTATTATTAGAATGTAATTGATTTCCTTATATTTTTATTTCATATACAATTGGAATAACATTGTAGATTATCATTTTTTCTTGCTGGGATATTGTTATCACTTTCAGAACAATTGCACATTTACATGCAAATATAAGAATATCTAGCTTTAGGGAATAACTTTTTAAAAACATGATCATAATAGTACTTGAAACCTTACAAAATACACAGATACACAGTATCTTGTTGATTTTTCTCATAAGTATATTTAATCTGTGTTCTAGTTTGCTAGCTGCTGGATTGCAATATACCAGAAACAGAATGGCTTTAACAAGGGGAATTCAATAAGTTGCTAGTTTACAGTTCCAAGGCTGAGAAAATTTCCCAATTAAAACAAGTCTATAGAAATGTCCAATATAAGGCATCCAGGGAAAGGTACTTTGGTTCACGAAGGCTGATGAAGTTCAGAGTTTCTTTCTCAAGTGAGAAGGCACATAGCAAGCACAGAGTTTCTCTCATCCAGAAAGGCACATGGTAAACACAGTCAGGGTTCCTCTCTCATCTGGAAGGGCACATGGTGAACACAGCACCATCTTCTATCTTCTCCTGGCTTCCTGTTTCCTGAAGCTCCCTGGGAGTCATTTTCCTTCTTCATCTCCAAAGATCACTGGCTGGTGGACTGCTTCTTGTGGCTATGTCGTTCTGCTCTGCTCTCTGAATTGTCTTCATTCTCCAAAATGTTTCCCCTTTTATAGGACTCCAAAAACTTATCAAGACCACTGAAATGGGTTGAGTCATCACCTAATCCAGCTTAACAACCACTCTTGATTAAATCACATCTCCAGGGAGATGATCCAACTATAGCTTCAAGCATACAGTATTGAATAGGGATTATTCTGCCTTTACAAAATGGAATTTTGATTAAAGCATGGCTTTTCTAGGGGACATACATCCTTTCAAATCAGCACAATTTGTAAGAGCTCATTATTGATATCATAGTTTTTGTATTTTTCTAATGATGTCATTTCTTTACTAAGGACAGTATACTAATTTCCTGTAGAATTGCCAAAATCTGGTTTGACTTGTGTCCTTGTATTATTGTTAATTAAAATTTAGTATTATCCCTCATATTTCCCAGGAGATAGTACTTACAGAGACTTGATCACATTCAGCTTCCATTGTGCATCAATAGCAAGTTGAAAGAAGCATTCTGACTTCCCATTACAGAATACCAGGATTACATAATGATGGGTTCCACAACTTTTACCTATATTAGGCTTCCTCATTAGCTTCAGATGATGTCAGCTGATTCTATCCACCGGGATTTCACTTAATCATTTTATATTCAATGGTTATTTATTAATTCCTAACTGAATTATTATTTCATTGTGTTACAATTCTAATTCCACATTTTCTGAATGTCTTACAAAAGATATCATTCTCTGACCAATTATTTTTACAGTAAAATATGGTCCATGAGGAAAGGAATGATACATAATTGTTTCTTTCCTGTACTGCATTGTGAAAATAATGAGATTATATAGCACTGACTTAAAAAAATGTGAGTTTAATTATTTATTTTGAGTTTTGGATAGTATGAACTCTTAGCTTTTGAAAATCCTTTATGAAACTCAATTCATTGAAGACAACAATTCTGGACTTCAATTTTTCCTTCCTCATGTTACTGGAAACTTGCTGTGGAAATCCCAGAATCCCTATGTTTCCATCAAATTTGAGCTTCCTTATTGATAAAAGAAACTCATATCATGTGCTCCTCTTTTTCTCTTCTATTAGTTTCCAATAGCTTTCCCATTTTCCACTTGCAATCAATATTTCTATGGCTTCCTGCCATATTGAATATTGTTAATATTTTATTTTCAGAACCATTTACATTTATTTCTACTACTATATGTTTAAAAATATTTAAAATAAAATAAGAGGCAACTTATTTTTAAATAGGTCACCGTGGGCAATGGTGGCTTGGTGACAGAGTTCTCACCTGCCATGCTGGAGACCTGGGCTCCATTCCAGTGCCAGTGCTTATCAAAAAAAAGGAAAATATAATAAAAGAGGAACAGACTCACAAAATATGTTTATAATCTATATATATGGAAAAGGATTTTTACCAAAATATATAAAACAAACTTATATTTCAAAAATAAAACAGGAAGCCCACTGAGATACAGGCAAAATATTTTAACATTTTACAAAAGTTAAATGTCATCCAAGCATATGAAGAGAAGCTCAAAATTATTAGGCATCATAGAGATAAAATTAAAGTCACATGGATACAGTCCTTCACACTCATTAGAAAGCCTAAAATAAGAGTCAGAATGAGTGATGACAAATTTGAAGAAAAACAACAGTGAGATGGATTCACAGAATCAGGTTTTCCTATCTATTTTACTGAAATAATGAAAAAGAGAAGGTGATCATGATGTAATAATACACATAGGATTTACTGAAGCAGAATACAGATGCCCCTAGTTGCTCATTTGTTATAAATACTGAAATATGATAGGTACTTCAAACGTTGGTAAGGAAATAGAATATTTACTATTTATTGACAGAAACAAATTTAGAAAACTTCAGATGATTTAAATGAGCAAATGTCAGATGTACTATTTAAAAATTTCAAATTGCCTTGCTGCATTTCATTTTATTAATAAAACATATAATATAATTTGGATAGACAAACTATTAATAAATTGATTTTTATCACTTTAGGTTTAGGGTCTAAAATTCTTCATAACATAGGAACCAAAAGAAGAGCATAACCTGGCACCTCTTTCATCACTGAGAATCAAGTAACAGTAAACAGCCTCTCCTGCCAGAACTGTGGGGATCACTTCCTACACCTATCTAGTATGCTGAAAGAAGAAATAAAAGGTGATGACAAGTTTATGTTCCTAATCCTATTTTGACCCTCTACTACATGTCCACTTCATGAAGTTTTCAGGCTATTTTATGTAAGTGTTGTTTCCCTTGTGAACTTGAATGAGACTTGAGCCATGAATAGTGAGTTGGATGTAAAAAAAGGAATTAATGAATGGGGAATGAATTATTGACCTCTAGCCTAGCCCAGATTCCTCCATAATTCGAATATCCATTTCCCTCCTTCTTCCTTTATCTCACCTAGTAACCTCCATCCTGACAATACGTGAGCTTAGGAAGTCTGAATTCAAGGGGTAATGCTTAACTGGAAAGCAGCAAGGAAGAATACTTGTCTTTTCATGGCTTCTGGTAGTTGTGAATAATTTTTGGTCTTCCTTGATTTGTTGGTGCATCACTCCAACCCCAGATTTCTTTTACAAATGGTAGTCTCCTTGTGTGTTTGTGGGTACAAATTCCTCTCTTCTTATAAAGACACAAGTCATTGAATTAGGGCACACCCTAATCCAGCATGATTGCATTTTAAATTGATTACATCTGCAAAGAATCTATTTTTAAATACGGTCACATTCAAAGGTTCTGGGTGGACATTAACATTAGAGGTACACTATTCAATGAAGTATAAGCATTATCATATTTCAAATGACCACCATTTTCCTTAGAATGTGAGAAACAGAATTCAGAACCTGCTCCCCAATTCCTTTATTGATTTTATCCAAACATTTTCTCCAGTTTCACCACAAGGCACTTACATTTCAAACCAGGCTTATGACAAATCTTCCTCCAGTTTCTGAAAGAACCATCCCAGATGCTGTTCTTACCTTATGAAATTGTCCTTAAAATTCCAAGCTCAATAAAACTTTTAATGGATTTAATATTTCTGATTGAAATTTATAAATTCAAAGTTAATTTAATGTTTCCACAATGTTTCATAAATAACTGCCATAATATTGCATGAATGCTGAAATTCCACTGAAGTAATTAATTAAATTCAATTATAAAAATAATTACATAAAATATATCAGATTTAGTTTATTTCTACTACTATTTACTCTCTATCAGTGGTGAAAATGTACAGTCTGTCATGAATGAGAGTGTTTTTCGTAATGACACTTGCTCAAAAGCCATGAAAGATGAGTTTATCAATGACTGTACTGAACATGGTAAAAAATGGATAGTTTGTATTTTTCTGATGAGATGAGAGAATTATGTATTCTGTCCACAGCAGGCACAGCAGAACCTAGGTATGGTGGAATTGTGGCTTATGATAATAAAGGGGTTTACTGTTGGGAAGCATAAATCAATTAAAGCTGAGCAGTTCACAAGCCAACAATTGCATTTTTAAAAACACAGCCAAACACATATGACTGGTGTAGGATAATGTATAAAAAGATAAAGAGGAGATCACTAGGACAAGGGCATTTTGGTTCTGCTAGCCCAGGTTATGAATCCCAAACACACTAAATCATAGAGGGAAAAAATGTTGCATAAAGAAATTCTGAAAATTTGTCATGATGTACAGAAGTTACCAAACCACTTTTTACATGCTGTTTTTTATTATTACATTTGCCAATTATATAAATAAAAAATGATATTGACAAGTTTGTGCAATATCCAGAAGAAGACATTGGAGGGACCCATGTACTTTTTGGCTTTTAATTTAAGCTCTTTCCAACTGTAGTTTATGAGACTGATGGTGATGAGTTGGAAGATACTCAAGAGGCAAGAGGTGCCAGAAGATAAACCCCTGGGCACTCTGAACATAAAAAAGAAGTTTGTATCCAAAATCATTTTGAGATTATTTCATCCCAAAAGTTGCCATTGTCTGTGAGATGCCTCTAGAACGAATGATCAAGGAATTAGCTAAAGTCAGGTACCTGAGAATCAAATCTATTGACTTTGACCTACATCCACTGAAATAGAGGAAGATTAAATGGTATGAGAGAAATTCCACAGAATTCCAAGGACTGTCTGCAACAGAAAGAACATTAGCATTTTGAATACTGTGGATGACATTCTGTCATTCTCTAGGACTCTATATTCATATCCTTAAATGAAAAATTCTGCCTGGAAACATGAGTTTTAGACTGCATTTTGTATAGCACTTAAAATGTATTGTTCACTCATATGAACAAACTTGTGAGTTAAGGAAGAGTATTATTCTTTTTAAAGTAGAAATTAACCATTGAGAATGTAAAGGTCCCATCTAAATAGAGGCAGAGTCAGAATTCAAAACTGCAAAAGCTGGTTGCAAATGATAGTGTGGTTTACTCCCATTCTACATGGTTGTTTTTTCAAATAATCTAAATCTATGTGTGCATTGTTGTGTTTTAAAGTTATTTCATTTTATAAGCTCGGTAGTGATAATTTCCTATTTCTGCATAAATTTTATAGACCAGCATCAATCATGATTGAAGATTTAGATGCATTAGTGAATGGTAGACTCCCTGAATAATTTTCTGTAACCTAAGTGGATTTATTTGACGTGGATCAATATTGAGATGGCAAGAAAAATAATCATTTCTTTTCTCCACAGATAAATATACAATGGCATCCATTGCAGAAATTATCCCTCAAAGTTACATTATAGCAAAAAATATGGACATAAGTGGAAAAATATTTTAGGGTAGAAGCTAAACTAATCCTCAAAGGATATCATATAATTATATCTTTACTATTTTAGAAAAAAATCTCTAAAGAATGTTTTAGGAAAGATATTAAAATATAAGAAAAATATGCAAAATGGAATATGGAGATAAATGGAAATGGGTAAAACATGGGTAGTTACCTTGGGAATAGCAATGGAATGTTTTTAAGCCAGAGGAAATATCACAAGAAATATTTGAGCCTTAAAACTGTTGATGCCAGTCTTCCAGGCGAAGATGGTGGTTTAGCAATGTGTGTGTTTAGTTTATCCTCCAGAACAACAACTAAATAAGCAGAAACAGTACAGAACAGCTCCTGGGGCCACATCAGTGACCAGACACACAGTGTACCCCAGTCTGGACCAGCTGGAACAGATGAGCTCCCCCACAGAACTGTAAGTTCCCCAAGCCGTGGTCTCCAGTGCCCATCCCCCACAGTCTGCTTCCCAGAGGGGAAAGGAAAGAGACTTTACCAGCAGCATGGGCTGAGCCCAACCAAACCCCAATTGATTAATTAATTAAGAAATTTTGACTACTAAAAATAGACCCCCAGCTCAAGTGAACCTGGACAAAGCAGAGGTCACTCATTTTTGCCCTGGCACCAACGGGGTAGGGCTGACAGAAAAAGAAAAAAAAAGGAAACAGAGGTTTTTGTGGCTGTTTCTACAAAAACTTGACTGCCTTTGGATACAGTGGCAGGACTTCTCAGGCTGCAACTACCCCAGGCATAGGCAGAAACAAGCTCATTTGAGGGCTTGTCTGGAGACTGTGCCTTCTGGAAGGGAGGGGTGAAGCCCAACTCAGGTGGAATCCCTCCCTCATGGAATTCAGACACCAGGGCTTGGAAATTTGATGCCATTAAAACCAACTTACAACCTCTCCTCGGTCTCCACTATGCCCCCAGTAGGGAGAGTCTGCCAAAGTTAAAGGTATGATATCATCTTATGGTGGTGGGACCTGCAGGTCGACAAGCACCACATATTGGGCAGGATACTGGCAGTATCCAGTATCCTGGATACTGGCAGTATCCAGAGTCCAGAGACTTCACAGGAAAATCTTTCAACCTGCTGGGTCTCATGCTAAGGGAAAACTGATTCAGGTGACTCTTTCTTCCTGGTAAGAGGCCAGTTTGGTCTGGGAAAATCTGGCTGGGGTCTATAATACCTAAGTAGACCCTCCTAAGGGTGGGGCAGGGGAGAAAGGCACAATACAAGCAGGGCGAGAGACAAGAAAAAAAGAACTGAAAAATTCTCCTCTGTTAAACAAAGCCTAAGCTACAGGTCCAGATAAAGCTGAACTGAATGTCAAAGGACAGATAGACAACAAATTCATCCAGTAAGAAAACCCTAGATAAAAGGCAAGCAATCTCCAGAATAAACTAATTAAGGTAATTAAATGCCTAGGCACCAACAAAAAAATAACAGATCACACTAGGAAAATTGAAGATATGGCCCAGTCAAAGGAACAAACCAACAATTCAAATGATGTATAGGAGCTGAAACAATTAATTCAGAATATACGAACACACATGGAAAACCTCATCAACAACCAAATCAATGAATTGAGGGAGGATATAAAGAAAGCAAGCAATGAACAAAAATAAGAAATCAAAAGTCTGAAGAAACAAATCACAAAACCTATGGGAATGAAAGGCACGGTAGAAGAGATAAAAAAAATGATGGAAACCTACAATGGTAGATTTTAAGAGGCAGAACATAGAATTAGTGAACTGGAGGATGGAACATCTGAAATCTGACAAGAAAAATATAATGTAGGGAAAAAATGGAAAAATATGAGCAGGGACTCAGGGAATTGAATGACAATATGAAGGGCATGAATATATGTGTTGTGGGTGTCCCAGAAGGAGAAGAGAAAGGAAAAGGAGGAGAAAAGCTAATGGAGGAAATTATCACTGAAAATTTCCCAACTCTTATGAAAGACTTAAAATTACGTATCCAAGAAGTGCAGCATACCCCAAAGAGAATAGATCCAAATAGACGTACTCCAAAACATTTACTAATCAGACTTTCAGGGGTCAAAGAGAAAGAGAGAATCTTGAAAGAAGCAACAGAAAAACAATCCATCACATACAAGGGAAGCCCGATAAGACTATGCATAGATTTCTAAGCAGAAACCATGGAGGTGAGAAGACAATGGGATGATATATTTAAATTATTAAAAGAGAAAAACTGCTAACCAATAATTCTATATCCAAGAAAATTGTCCTTCAAAAATGAGGGAGAAATTAAAACATTTTCAGACAAAAAATCACTGGGAGAATTTTGAACAAGAGACCAGCTCTGCAAGAAATGCTAAAGGGAGCACAAGAGAAAGATATGAAAAGACAAAAGAGAGGGGTGTGTAGAAGAGTGTACTCAAAACTTTGAGTAAAGGTAAAAAGAAGGAAAATTAGATATGACATATAAAATCCAAAAGGCAAAATGGTAGAACAAAGTATCACATGTGCAGTAATAACACTAAATGTTAATGGATTAAACCCCCCAATCAAAAAACTTAGACTGGCAGAATGGATTAAAAAACAGGACCCATCTGTATGCTATCATTACTCAAAGGACATGAGGGCAAGGATGCAAATGGACATTTGCACACCAATGTTTATAGCAGCATTATTTACAATTACCAAGAGATGGAAACAGCCAAAATGTCCATCAGCAGATGGGTGGCTAAACAAACGTTGGCATAAGCACACAATGGAATATTATGCAGCTGTAAGAATAAAGTTATGGAGTATGTAACAACATGAATGGACCTTAAAGACATTATGCTGAGTGATATTAGCCAAAAACAAAAGGACAAATACTGTATGGTCTCACTGATATGAACTGATATTAGTGAATAAATTTGGAATATTTCATTGGTAACAGAGAACATCGGGAGATAGAAATAGGGTAAGACATTGGGTAATTGGAGCTGAAGGGATACAGATTGTGCAACACGCCTGAATATAAAATCTCAGAAATGGACAGCACAATACTGCCTATCTGTAATACAATTATGTTAAAACACTGAATGAAGCTGAATGTGAGAATGATAGAGGGAGGAGGGATGGGGGCATGAATGAAATCACAAAGAAAGATAGTCGATAAAGATTGAGATGGTGTAATCTAGGAATGCCTAGAGTGCATAATGATAGTGGCTAAATGTACAAATTTAAAAAATGTTTTTGCATGAGGAAGAACAAAGGATGTCATTACTGCAGGGTGCTGAAAATAGATGGTAATTAATATTTTTAAATTTCAACTTATGTGTGAGACTAAAACAAAAAAAATGTATATTTGGTACAAAATTTCTAGTTTGACTATACATTTCCTCATATAACTTATGTAGATAGCTTGGTTGAGCATCATTAGGGCATGGAACCTTGGGTAGGACAAGAGATTTTGTGGGTGTGTCCACTGTGATGCCCCAATGAATCCCAGAGTGATTTGATCAGTGAATGGAAAATGTTTGCAAAGTCCCCTTCATGGAATGGTGAGAACGGAGGAAAATTCAACCTCCCCAAGTTGAATTCTTGATATTCTCACAAGCAGTGTGGACAACCAAAGCTATAGGCTGAGCCACCCATCTTGGGGTTTGTTCATATGAAACTTAACTCCACAAAGGATAGGTCAAATCTACTTAAAATTTAGGCCTAAGAGTCACCCCCAAGAGAACCTCTTTTGTTGCTCAGACGTGGCCTCTCTCTCCAGTCAACACAACAAGCAAACTCACCACCCCCCTGTCTACATGGGACATGACTCCCAGAGGTGTGGACCTTCCTGGGAACATGGGACAGAAATCCTAGAATGAGCTGAGACACCACATCAAGGGATTGAGAAACACTCTAGAATGAGCTGAAACCTAGCATCAAGGGATTTAGAAAACCTTCTTGATCAAAAGGGGGAAGAGTGAAATGAGACAAAGCGTCAATGGCTGAGAGATTCCAAACAGAGTCAAGAGGTTATCGTAGAGGTCATTCTTATGCATTAAGTAGATATCACCTTGTTATCCAAGATGTAATGGAGAGGCTGGAGGGAACTGCCTGAAAATGTAGAGCTGTGTTCCAGTAGCCATGTTTCTTGATGATGATTGTATAATGATATAGCTTTCCTAATGTAAATGTGTGATTGTGAATACCTTGTGTCTGATGCCCCTTTTATCTACCTTGTCAACAGATGAGTAGAACATATGGAATAAAATTAAATAATAGGGGGAACAAATGTTAAAATAAATTTAGTTTGAAATACTAGTCATCAATGAAAGGGAGGGGTAAAAGGTATGGTATGTATATTTTTTTCTGTTTTTGTTTTATTTCTCCATTGTCTTTTTATTTCCTTTTCTGAATTGATGCAAATGTTCTAGGAAGTGCTCATGATGATAAATATGCAGCTATGTGATGATATTGTGAATTAGTGATTATATATGTAGAACAGAATAAGCATATGTTGAGAATGTTTGTGTTTCTTTCTTGTAATATTTCTCTTAAAAATTAATTAAAAATACTGTTGATGTCCTTGATTTGTTCCTCACTCTCTGAGATCAATGTGAAATTAATTCTCCTTAAAGCTCTTTCCCTAATTCAAAAGGGAAAATCATCTCCCCATGTTGAAAATATCACAGATATTTTAGTAGAGATTTAGGTTTTCATTAAATTAACCACCTTATGCCCATATTACAGATGAATTCTATCTCACCAATTGCCACACAGTCACACTGTTTCTACTTAGTGAAAAAATTATTCAGTTTGCTCCAGCTTCTTCCTTATCATATGCAGAGAGCTGTTACAGAAATGAAATACACTTCTAAAAATTCTCTGTAATTTTTGCATGTTGTATTGAATAGTAAATAAATTTTACAATTGCATTCTGGAAGCACCTTAAAATTCAACTCTTGTTACCACTTGGATCAAACACCAAGAACCAGCTTCTATGATGATTTCATTAAATTTTACTAGGAGGACTCAGGAGTTGGTATATTATGTCAGACCTCCCATCTTTCTCCAAAATCTCAGCTAATCATTCACGAATTATTAACCATATGTGACTTTGGCAATGGATGAGTTTCTTCCCTAGCACAGTGTAGGAAAGTAAAGTATCCTTTATCTAGATCCTGAGATGTCTCTTTTCATGATAGTTTCTGCCTCTCAAGCCAAAATAGAAATTATTCATATTACTCAACCCTAATGTTAGGATGGTGGGCTCAGTGATACTCAAAACAGCCAAAGCAAGTGTTTCAGGAATGCAGCCAGGCCCTGAGATAAGGACCTGTGGTTCTCTGAGTGAAAAACTGCAATTTTATCACTTCATTGCTTCCTGTAGGAGCAATGACAGAATATGACTGGAAAGCAAAGAACATTCTAAAAAACTAGTCTTACATTTTAATTCCTGGAAATCAAAATACATAGTAAGTGGCTACAAAAAGACCATTTGGGTGTTTTGTAATTATTCTTCTTTTCCTATTATCTATGAACACACACATTGTCTAACATAGAGGGAGAAGAGAATGTTCAGTTCTGAGCAAGGAGGGATTGGCAGAGAAGCAGATGATCCTCACTGAATTTTCTGCTTCTCTGAGAAGTTATTCTATACAAAATCTAAACCTTTGTGAGCCTCAAACTTTGAGTACCATTTTTAATTAATTTATGAGAATAGAAATAAAATCTCATGGGCTATTTTAAAATGATTTTCAACGTGTGCATAAAACATAATGCTATAAAAATTGAGATGAGAAAACTTTTGCTTTATTTGCCTTCCTCAACACAACTTAACTCTTAAACCAAAATGAAAAAGAAATTTTGGGGGGAAATATACTGTACCCATATTGACATCAGAAGATATAGAAAATCTAAAGAAATTAATATAAATAGACAGGGGACAAAATTTATATGAGTCCCTCAAAAACTAGTTCACAGGAATGTTTGAATATTCCTTTAATATCAAATAATCAATTATACTCACTTTATTTTTGAAGAACATTGAATTATAAGAACAATTCTGGTTGATTTCATACAGAAATTAGAATATTTGTATAAAACACTCCAAAATTAAGAGCAAATAGAGTACTACAGAAAGATTTAACATCTGTCTAACAGTGACCATGTCTAAAATAAAATTTTAGATTTTATTTTAATTAAAATAAAAGAACATAAGATAATAATATAGGGTAACCAATCACACATTATAACTGGAATTCAAAAATGATTAATTATTAAGAAATCTATTATTATCATCAAGCATATTCAGCCAGTTAAAGAAAAAATTCAGGAGATCATGTCCGTAGACTACAGATATAGCTATTTTGCACAATCCAACATCCAGTGATGTCAAAGTAAAACTCTGGATATTAAGAATTGATTAATATTTACTAAGTTGACAAATAAAATCACTCATCTTAGTCAAGGGGAAATAGGTGATTTTACTAAGATCAGAAACAATGGTAAGACATACACAATCACTTTTTTGTTGATTTTAGTGTGGCATTGGTTCTCAACAAAAACAATTTAAAATGTAACAAAAAATAGAAACGAACAGGTAAAGCTCTATTTGCAGATGATGCAACTGTGTATCTGAAAACAGAAAGGTTTGATAGAAAATTCAACCATAAAAATAATTCACCAAACTAATAAAATATTGTATTGATATATTAAAACCCTGTATATATCAAATCTATAATTATTTTTAAGACATAATGAAAAAGATGGATTGGATACACATCATGTTTAGGAACAGCCTAACAAAAGACCTGTAAAGTCTACATGAGGAAAACTTTAAAATATTTCTAAACTATTTGAAAGTAGATATAAACAAATGGAGAACCATTTGTCCTAGCCTCCAAAATCTCAGTATTATAAAAATGCCAAATCTTATGTTAATTATAAATTTAATTTGATTTGGCTATAAACAGCATCAATTTATTTTTTGAAATAAGAAAGGCACTGTAAATTCTTTGAAAAGAACAAACAAATAAATGTAGCCTGAAAACCCGGTAAAATAAGCTGAGTGAGGAGGCTAGGTCTATGAGACATGTGGATTTCAGAAGAGCCTGAGGGACCAGTGGAGGAAAGAACTAAGAAATATACCAAAATGCACAGGAAATATTTAAAAACAATGAAACTACATTGAGGCTAATATTGTTAATATTTGGGAACTTGATAATCCCATCAAAATGAAAAAAGTGGGTTTATTCAACATAAGATGTAGTGTAAATGATATGAAATCTACATGATGAAAACATACATGTATAAGAAGAACTCATGGTTGAATTCCACATGATCTCAGGTGGTATCAGTTGTCCTAATGCAAATGGATGCTGGAAAAATATTAAGGGCTAATCTACATGTTTATTAATAATACGAGAGCAGTAAGTAAAAAAAACAATGTGAAAAACTCTATCGGAATATATTACACAATGTTTATAACAAAGAAATAAAATGATTTGGCAAATCAAGAAGAAAAGGAGTTGTTGAAGATTAGATGAGACTTGATAGCCACATCATTCTGAGGCTAAGCACCTTAATTTTGTAGGGTGTAACAGTGGCAAAATGGTCATGTTTTAAAGACTTATTGGTCATAGCTTTTGTATATGTACTAATATCTGCAATAAAATTATATAATTACCTGCCTGTTCTTAAAATATTACTGCAAATATCGATAATAATATGTATTTGGATTCTAGTTGAAACAAATTAATTTAAAAAAAGAAAATATGAGACATGCTTGCTTTCAATGTTGGAGACCTGGATTCAATTCACAGAACATGCACCTTAAAAATAAAAGGAAATATGAGGCAATTGAAAATATATTCATATAGATTAGCACTACATAATATTAGGATTTATTGTTAAATTTTAGCTATGACCATTGTGTTTCAACATAAGGAATTGTGGGTGACATTGGCTTCAGCCATCTCCATTAAGTTCTCTATGAATAAAACATTTGGCAGTGGGGTGAGACTACCACAGGGACTAAGAATAGAAATTCCAATTAACTCAAAAGGGAAAGGATATTAGAAATATATTTCTGTGAAAAAATCCTAATTAAATGTCCATGTCCTAGACTGTATTTTTAAATGCAAGCAATACAGTATTGAATAAGGCAGTCAAGGTCAATGCACTTAAGAAAATATCTCATGATGCTGTAAGATATAGTAAAAAAACTCTGATTTTAAATTGACTGCTTCCATTCACTCATCCTTGAACACCTCACTGAATCAACATTGTCATAAGCAATAATAGGTTAATAATGACCCTATATCTTAGGACCATCTCAAGATGAAATTAACATATCCAAGTATGCTGTACCACATTTGGATATGGTGAGCACTGTGTCTTCAAATCTAATTATGGTTGCAAAGAACAGTGATTAATAACATGAACTCTGTAATGTGCTGGCTGGGTTTGAGCCCATCTTATCAACGTGGTAGCTGTGTGGCCAAGGACAAGTTATTTAAATTTACTGTACCTAAGTAATTTCACACGGAAATTTTCAAGAAAAGAAACACTCTCTAACATTATTGTAGGGTGAAATAAGATCAATGTGGAGACCATATTAAAACATGTAGTAAGCATGTAGACATATTATCTGTTTTTCTTGATATTTATCATGATATTTTTTCTTGTAGTATGGATAGATGACACTGTTCAAAGAAAATAGTCATAAATAGTAATGTTTATTAAAAGAATGTTGTTTATAAAACCTCAAACTGAAGGAAGATTCTCAATTTGATTAGCAAGTTGTATCAGCATATCAAGACAATTAGTGAAATTCCAAAAGATAAAATAATTTGTTGAAATTTATATTATTTATTACAAAGAGGGAATGATGAAATGTTATTTCAACATATTTGCCCTTTTTATGCTACAGGATGAAAACTAACACATTTACAATTGTTCCATCAACTGCAAGTTTTTCATTTTATGCACCATTTCTTGGAAAGTCCCAAAGTTCTTGAAAATTCTCAGTAAAGAGGGCCATTCCTGACAAGCAATGTGGGCAACTGTAGGAGCATGCTAAATGTTGGAATGCTATATACCAGAAAAGGAGTGGCTTTTAAAAAGTGGAAATTAAGTTGCAAATTTACAGTTCTAAGACTGTAAAAATATCCAATTAATGCAAGGCTATAAAAATGTCCAAATTAAAGCATTCATGGAAAGACACTTTGGTTCAAGAAGGCCAAAGATGTTTGTGGGTTCTCCCTCAGATGGAAAGTCACATGGCAATGTTGGCTAAATTTCTCTTCAAGAATCTTCAGTGACTTCCCTGGGGCTCTGTCCATTCTGTTGGCTGTATCAGTTCTGGTGGCTTTGTAGGTTTTCAAAAATGATTCCATCTTAAAAGGAATGGGTGGAGACACTTGTCTATGGAAACCATCTACTCAAAGGTTACCACCCACAGCCAGGTGGGACACATTTCCATGAAAGCAAAAAAAAATCTCTCCCAGCAATACTGAATGAGGATGAAAAAACTTGGCTTTTCTGGGGCACACAAGAGATTTAAACCAGCACAGCAATCAATCTAAATTTTTAACAATCCTAAGCAAGCTAAACAAATAAAGTGACCAACAAATATAGCATTTTTATAAATGCAACGTGGTGATAGAAAATGAATTATACTAGAATGTTAAAAGATGGCATAACACTTAATTGAATGGTCTTTGAAGGTCACCTGTATTCTGTATATCAACATGGAACAAGCAAGATTTCCATAAAAAAGAGTGTTCCAGAGTAAGTAGCTGCTGTTTGGTGATAAAGGAAGGATGTGAGTCCCAAGATGCTTGTAAGAGAAGACTACAGAAAAGGTATCGAGTATGATGGGGAGAAGAAAGCTCATGATCCATGAGGTTGTTCATTTCAGACTCTGAAACCTTATATGAGTAATGTGCAATTTAGTTTCTGGGTAATGGAAAACAGTTTTTATCCACAATACATGGTAAAATATCCCTTATCCTCCTTGGGGAATAAATTGAAGGAAAGAATTAGAGAGGGCAGGGATCTGTTAAGTACCTGTTGATAACATTAAGATGAGAGGCAAATATTGCTTCCACTGGTAAAAACAGAAAGAAAACCAATACATGTGCATGATAGTTTTTATAGGTAGAGCACATACCTGCTGGAACATATTAAGGATGAGATAAATGAAGCAGACTGTACATGAGGAATTGTGAGAAAAAATAGTAATTAAGTAAGGTAGTTATTAACATACCAAGCATTGGGTCAGTGGGGGTTATATTTACTAAATCATTGAAAACAAGAGAAGGAAAAGGCAACTGGGATAAACAAGCTTCTGTGAAGAACTTATAAAGTTTTTTATGCATCCTAAATCTCCAGTGATTTAATGTAGACATTTGGAGACATCAATTTTAATTCCAGGGAGGAAGTAGGTGACAGAGATCTGGTAGTCATTGATTAAAAAATACTGTATAATGCCACCAAATAGACACGCATGGGTAAGAAAGGGTAGGTGGCTCTTAAACCTATTTAAGTGTGAAGTAAGGCAGTAGAAATCAATAGAAGAGAATGAATAATATTGGTCAATAAGGTGGGAGGAAGGCAGTAGTGAGTCATTTAATAGACACTACAACAACTGAAAAAGTGAGCATAAAGTGAGTGTGGCCAGTTTTACTGAAAGTTGCAGAGGGTCCCATAGACATGTAATAGTAAAGTGATTACTGGACACAGTAGATACTATTGTAAGTGGTGACCACAACTAAGAAAGACTCCATAGAACAAGGGATAAGAGACTGTCCTGGCTGAAGTGAGAATGTAGGGTGAGGTGAGATTGTAGACTTAACTTCTTGGAGACTTAAGCCTGGAAAGACTGACAGACAGGTGGTGTTAGATAAAGACTAGCATGAGATTGAGAAGGCTTGAAATTCAACCCTGCAGCTTTTAGTAGAATATTGACAGGTTACCTAGGTTTTCTGAACCATATTTTTCATCTATAAAATAGGAACAATAACATCTGCCTAATTTGATTGTTGTAAGGAGGCTGAATGAGACACAAGTGATGTGCTGAACAAGGCTTAAGAAAAGCTCAAGATGTTTGAAGAGTATTAACAGAGAACATTTAATGATAAAGTGCACAATTTGAGTTAATAGAGTAACTCAAATTGACCTTTTATGGGATGAAGCAGTTTAACAACTCAATTATAATCCAGTTTACCTTTTAATCTTCATTTTATAGCTTACATAATTTTTCAGACACTCTCCAGCAGGTGATTATGGCAAAAATCCTTCTCAGTGAGTTCCTCCCTGGATGATAAGTCTAAAATTGTAGCACCTACTCACATTTCCAAAAACTCTTACTTTTTTCAGCTTCTCCCTCTTATTCCTTATTAGTGGGTACATAACAAAATGGTACTCATTTTTTTGTTGTTTTTATAACTTGCCATTAAGACACTTGTCTCCAGATCATTTTGACTTAATAAAAGTAGTGAAATTTCATCAAAATATTTACATTATCTTGGAATTTATGTCTTCACTTAAATTAGTTCATGTGTTCAGCACACAGTGGCCACTTATCACATACAAGTACAAAGACAGTATTTCTCACCTGTGGGAGGGCAAATATGTATTGTATTTTTTCTTCAGTCACATAGTTGTGAAAGGATTCTATTGACAGCTGTATTAGCTAGGTATAATTTAAAAATAAATTGATCTGATTTCTAATTCCTCTTATCATTTCCAAACCTGTGCAACTACACTGTCTTTTGTGTTCTTGGTTCTATCACCACACAATTCTATTACACAGAACTAAAGAAATGATGCACCATTTACAAAACTGTATTTTAAGTAAACAGAATCCAGGCAGGAAGAGTTTCCAACATTATAGCTTTCAATTATCATTCACGTGCTTTGACAGAAACAAGAAACTCAATGAAATTGACTTCCTGATGCCTCCAAATTCATGTAACTTTTAATGTATGATGTCAAGGAAGATATTAATAACATTTATTTGAAATGTCCATGATTCACTTAACATTATGAACTTAATGGCTTATTTTCCATGACTTTCATAATATCTCAGATCATATATTAAGCACTCCATAGACACCATCTCTTGAAGAATAGCCTTGTAAAGTGTATGTCATTATTTCCATTTGAAAAGCCATCGCATCAAATCCAATAAAGTTGAAGCCTACACTACATAATAAAAAATATTCAGTGAGCCAAGGTAGCTCAGCAGGCAGAGTTCTTGCCTGCCATACCAGAGACTCAGGTTCAATATCCAGTGCTTGCTCATGCAAAAAATATATATATATAGAAGAATTATGAATAATGCAGATTATTGTCAAAATTAAATATGATAAAACAAGTGTTATGATGTGTAGATAGCTTAAAATTATAAGTTTCAAGTATATATAATTAGGAAAGTAGAAATTAGAAGAAGAATTGTAAATTCTTAAATTCAAAATGGGAATTTAAAAACAGCCTGCTATAGTACTGGTTTTAAAGGATGTATGGACCCTACAAAAGCAGTGTTTTAATCAAAATCCCATTTTGTAAAGTCAGAATAATCCCTTTTCAATACTGTATGTTTAAAACTGTAATCAGATCATCTCCCTGGAGGTGTGATTTAGTCAAGAGTGATTGGTAAACTGGATTAGGTGATGACATGTCTCCACCCATTTGGGTAGATCTTGATAAGTTTGTGGAGTCCTATAAAACAGGAAACATTTTGCAGAATGAAGGAGATTTCAGAGAGAGCAGAGAGTGTTGCAGCACCATGAAGCAGAGAGGAGCTTCATGAAACCAGAAGCCAGGAGAAAAAGCTTCTTATTTTTTTTTTTTGATGTTTGGCATATGCCCTTCCAGGTGAGAGGGAAACTCTGACTGTTTTTGCCATGTGCCCTTCCAGATAAGAAAGAAACCTTGAACTTCATCGGCCTTCTTGAACCAAGGTATCTCTCCCTGGATGCATTTAATTGGACATTTCTATTGTAATTGGGACACTTTCTCAGCCTTAGAACTGTAAACTAGCAGCTTATTAAATTCCCCTTTTACAAAACCATTCCATTTCTGGTATATTGTATTCCAGCAGCTAGCAAACTAGAACAGCTATGAATTCATTTTTTTCTATAATACAATACATAAGCATATTGAGAATGAAGTGTTTCTTAATAAGTGTCTTGATTAGGTTCAACAAAATTGAAACTTTATTGTGGAAACTCATACTCTGTATACAGTTTATGTATACCCATTGACCCTTCATCTAATATGAACATGTAGTCAGCCATTGTGCTGATTTCAAGCATTATGTACCATAGAAAAGCCATGTTTTAAACTTGACCCATGTTGTGGAAGCAGAAATTTCTTTTAATCCCTATTCAGCACTATAGGTTGAAACATTAAATGATCTCCACTGAGATATGACACACCCCATTGCGGGTATTAACCATTGATTAGAGGGAGATGTGACTCCACCCATTCCACATGGTTCTTTAAAATCCTTTAAAAGAGGAAGTATTTTGGAAAAAGCTTGAGAGCCATGACAGAATGACAAGAACCACAAGAGACCATATAATCAGAGATCTTCAGAGATGAAGAGGGTAAACACTCCTGGGATAGTTTCATGAAAGAAGAAACATGTAGAGAAAGCTAGCAGATGCTGCCATATTTGTCATGTGCCTTTCCAGTTGAGAGAGAAACCCTACACATCATCAGCCTTCTTGAACCAATGTATTTTTCCCTGGATACCTTCGATTGGACATTGTTATAGACTTGCTTTAATTTAAACATTTTCACAGCCTGGAACTATAAACTTGCAACCTAATAAATTCCCCTTTCTTAAAAGCTGTTCCATTTCTGGCATGTCACATTCCAGCAGCTAGTAAACTACAGCAGACTTTGGTACCAGAGAAGTGGGCTGCTGCTGCAGTTTGCAAATACCAAACATGTTGAAATGTTTTTTAGATAGATAAGGAGAATATTTGGGGGGATTTTTTAGCAACTTGATAGAGAAGGCCTAGAATGCTTTGAAGAGACTGTTGATAGAAATGTGGACTCTAAGATACTTCTGATGATGCTCTTGTAAGAAATAAGGCATGTGTTATTGCAAACTGGAAGGAAGGTGATCCTTGTTTTAAAATGGCAGATAATCTGGCAAAATTGACTAATAGCTTCAGCTAGAAGGCAGATTTTAAAAGCCATGAACTTGAATATTTAGTAGAAGAGATTCCTAAATTAACTGTGGAAAGTGGATCCTGGTATCTCCTTGCAGCTTTGAGTGAAATGCAACAGGAAAGAGATGAGCTGAGCACTGAACTCTTGGGTACAAAGAAACCAGAAATTGATGGTTTGGGAAATTCTGGGCTTCCAGATAAGGAGGCCACAGAGAATAGTGTCCCATATGAGGATTTAACCAAATGTGAAATCAGTAAGCCATTTCAGAAAAAAATGCCAGAATTGGAGATGGTATTATCCAGGAAGGATTGTTGGAAACTTCTCTCTGATGAACATGATTCAAGGCTACTGCATAGAAAGTCAACAAGAGTGCTGTGGGATCTGTATAAAGAGAACCACTGACAGTCAGGACTGAGAGGGACACATTGGAGGAAAAATAATTTCAGAGGCAGAACCATGGACGTTAAAGTCTTAAGTCCAGGAGCCTCCAGCCAGAAGAGCAGCCCCACCTAAGCATGTGGAGAGGGTAGGCATGCTGCAAAGGCAGAGGATGGGCCTTCCACCTTGTTACAGTGAAATATTTGTGCCGCTTGAGGTCTTGGAGAGGGTAGAGCACATTCCTTAGAGATTGGGGAGAACCTGGCTGCCACCATATGGAGAGGTTGAGCACATGCCATAGAGATGGCAGAGAGCACAGGTGAGACTCTGATGCTTGGAGAGGGTGGCACCAAGAAAATGGTGGTCTCCCCAATGTCCCCCAAGGTTGCACTCAGAGAGAAGCAGCCCACTTTTTTGGTACTTAGAAAGGGTGGGACTGCCATTTTCTAAAGCCCCAAGGTTAAATGACTCTCAAACATTGATGGAGTTCACCCTGTGGGTTTTTGAAACTGCTTGGATCCAGTGACCCCTGTGTTTCTTCAAATTTCTCCCTATGAAAATGGGTGTATGTAATTATTCCAGTTTTGTATGTTGGCAGCAAATAATTTATCCTGAGTTTTACAGGTCCAGAGGCAGATGACAATTTTGCCTACAGACAGACCATGCCTGTAACAGATGTTTTTGAGACATTGTACTAGTTTTAACATTGTATTGTATATGTATTGCTACTGAGATGGTTAAGGATTTTCTGATATTATCCTGGAATGAATATATTTTATATATAGGAAAGCATATCTTTTTTAGGATCCAGAGGTTGGTATGTGCCAGTTTGAAAGGATTACATACCCTAGAAAAGCCATGTTTAAATTCTGGCCCATCTTTCAGAGGCAGTCATTTATTTAACTCTTATTGAGCACTGTAGGTTGGAAGCTTAATTAGATTATCTCCAATGAGATGTGATATGCTCTACTGTGGGTATTAACTTTTGAATAGAGGGAGATGGGACTCCACACATCCCACTGGAGTCTTTTAAAAGGGAAAATGTTTAGAGAAAGCTTGAGAGTCATGAGAGATCCACAAGAATCATGAGAGACCATGCAGCCAGAGACCTTTGGAGATGAAGAAGGAAAACGCTCCAGGTGAGCTTCATGAAAGAAGAAGCCTAGAAAGAAAACTAGCAGATGTTGTAATGTTCACCATGTGCCTTTCTAGTTGATAGAGAAACCCCTGAATGTCATCAGACTTCTTGAACCAAGGTATTTCCCCAGCATGTCTTAGATTGGATATTTCTATAGACTTGATTTAATTTGAACATTTTCACAGCCGAGAACTGTAAACCTGTCAAGAAATAAATTTCCCTTTTTAAAAGCCATTCCATTTCTGGTATATCATTCTGGCTGCAAGCAACCTGGAATAATCATGGAGGAAACCTCAGTTAACAGACTCATTCATTATATAGATAATGAATTGGCTACAAAGATGAATGAAAAATTAAAAACTAAAAAACAACCCCCCCAAAAAACAACTGCAAATAAACAAAACATATATAACTTACTCACTTAGACTTTGAATACTGGGTATACTCTCTATAAATACTAGGTTACAGTAAAATCTAAAGATTATTACAAATTAGAATCTTGATCACCATGAAGAATGATAGAGTCAAAACCATGAAAATGGATACCTCAAAGAAGTGTATAACTTAAAATACATATTACAAAGTAAGAAGGTATAAAAATGAATGAAATAACTCTCTGACTTTATACAAGAAGACAAGGAAAAAGAAAAACAAGTGATTTGAAATTTCAAATATTGCAAATTAAGCAGTTAATAAAGTTAAAAGAAACAATCAGATTAAAATTATCAAAAAAAATAGATTATTTGGCAGAAATTAGTTAACCAAACTTTTGAGAGTCAAATCAAGGAATTAAAAAGGACATATTTAACAGTCAAGCAGGGAATTTAAAAGGATCTGCTATTCATTCAAGACAAAATTCAAAATTTAAGAAATATGAATAGAATTCCATACTGACAAACTTTTATAACCTGGAGAAATTTACTATTTTGAAGAAAATGATACAAATAACTACTCAAAATAATGTGGGAAATTTTGCCCTATTTCAATATGCAAATAAAAAGTCTATGGCTGTGAAATAACTAAAAGGATTTGGCTGAGTTCTCCCAACATGTGAAGACATTCACATTTCTATTGTGCTGTAACCTTTACAAAGAATATTAAGCCTGTCCAAATTGTTTCATTAGACAAATAAAAAGTACATAAATATAAAAAGAGTTGAAAATTTTATCTACAGTCTATACTAAGCATATTTATATAAAATGTTAATAAAATTTTAGCCATATAGTTATATATTTCAGCACTAGTTATGACTATTATGGATAAATATTAATGCAAATTTGTAAGTGGATTTTAGTCCAATAATGAAACAATAATCCAATAATGGAGAAACTATTACTTTTATGAAAAAACTTACCAAATTCACAAATTGGATTACTTTTATAGATGCCCTTTTAACAAGGCATCTATATAGATTACTTTTAACAAGATGCCCATAGGCTGAAAGGGAAAGTCCTCATCAGAAAAATTTCAACAGATATCATAATAAGGAATAACATTGGAAACATTTCCAGTAAAGGTTAGGAAGATACCAGGGGCACAGGTAAGTCAATTTCAATTGACCACTGCTCAGTTTGACTGACTATGAAAGAGGAAAAAAGAGAAAAGGAGAGAACTTTCAAAAATGGGTCAAGGAGTTGAAACTATGGTTGAAATACATGAGAAGCTCATGAACTTGTAAAAGGAGGAGATTCTATTCCTTTTTTGTTGTTGGTATGGGCAGGCTCTGGTAATCGACCCTGGTTCTCTGGCATGGCAGACAAGAATTCTGCCACTGAGCCACCATTGTCCACCCTAAAATATTCTATTTTAATTGTTATAACTTATAGAAACATTAAGAAAATTGAGCAAACATCATCAATTTTCTAAAAACAATTATCTCACTGTAAGAGCAATAATTTAAAAGAAGAAAAAATATTTAATAAAATAAACAACAAAAAATTGTCTCCATTACACAGCACAAAAAGTTCACAGCCCACATTTAAAAACTTTCAAAACTAATTTAGGATACAAGGTCTAGGAGGTAAGGAAAGATGACAGTGGTTTGAGTTGTGGAACATAGTTAGTCCTCCAGAGCAGCTAGTAAATAGACAGAAACTATCTGGAACGAGTCTTTGGAAGACTACAGTGACTGAACATAAATGATATACTGGTCTTGAAGGGTAGAATGTCCAACAACCAATGCAAAACTGTAAGTCTCCCAAGCCATACAGTCTGGTGACCTTCCTCTGTTGACATGGCAGAGTTTCATGGAATTGACTCACTGAGTGAAAAAGAAGCCTGTTTATACCAGCATCAAAGAAGGTAGCTTAACCAAGCTCACCCATTGCAGTTTAAATGGTGGTGGAGAGGAGGAAAGGATAATGGGAAAAAATGAAATTAAATAAAATGAAAAAGAATAAAGAAAGAGGATTTGGAGTTGCCCAAGCTTAGAAAACTGGAAAGCAGATGATCTATAAGAAATGTGGCACATACATCCAGGTATGAATGGCAAGTCTTGAGTGATGAAACTTGGAGGCTGGGGATTGGTTGTGAAAAGAGATTTCTTTTGGTTTCTTTGTTTTGTCCTTCTTTTCTTAAGCTATTCTAAGCAGCTCCTTAGAGAAAGCCTTAGGAATTTTCAATTGTCAGAAGGACCCAAACATGTGCTGATTTAAGAAAGATCTGAGAGATAAATTATTGTGTCAAATGAGGAGTATAATTTCCTAAAGGGAGTATCTTCCCACTAGAAAAAGAGGGCAGGGTAGCAGCTAAAGTGGGGGACTTCCATCAGAGGTTTCAAACTCCAGTGGCTGGGAATCAGAAATCTTGCCATCTATATCAACCTTTACTTCAACTACACCCATGGCAGGTAGGGTCTGCTGTGAATTAAAGGTACCACATCAGTTTACACTGGTGGACAGCTGTGGACTGAACATGATCCCTGCTGGAAAGGATATAAAAAGAAAAGAATCTAGAGGATTCCTAGGAAAAACTGACAAACTGCTGGGTCTTCACCATTAAGGAAATGTAATTCTGATTACACTTTCCTCCAAAAACATTGACCTGTTTCATCAGGGAAAATCTGATTGAAGCCTATCATACCTTGGGAGAATGTCTCAAAACAAAAGATGCAAATAGACAAAGCAAGAACCAGACAAACAAGAGTTGAAAAAATCTTATCAGTTAAACAGAATCATGAGGTGAAAAATAAGTTGAATTGAACACCAAAAATATATATAGGGAAGAAAACAACCTATAAGGAAGCAATAGGTAAGAGTGGAAATGACTTCCAGAATAAACTAGTAATGGAAATAAGGTGTTTTAGACACCAACAAAATTTACAAGTCATACTAGAAAAAATGAAGATACTGCCCAGTCAAAGAAAAACATGTAATCACAAATGAGATACAGGAGTTGAAACAACTAATTAAGGATTTTTGAAAACAACTGCAGCATCACACCAAAAATCAAATGAGGGGTTTTAGGAATGATAATACAAAAGAGATGAAAGATATAAAGAGCATATTGGGGGGTCATAAAGAAATAAAAGGTTTAAAGAAATCAAGGGCAAAACTTATTGGGATGGTTGGCATGATACAATAGATCGGAAACACTATGGAGAACTCCAACAGCAGATTTGAAGAGGGTGATGAAAGAATTAGTGAACTAGGGGAAAGATATTTGAACTCCTACACAAAAAAGAATTTGAAAAATATGCGAGGTGTCTCATGGAATTGAATGACAACATGCAATGCATAAATATGCATGTTATGGGGGGGTCTCAGAGAAAAAAAAGAAGAGGAAAGGGGCAAAAAGAATAATAGAGGGAATAATCACTGAAACTTTCCCATCTCTTATGAAAGATAAAAATCACAGATACAAGAAGCACAACATAGACCAAACAGAAGAGATCTGAATAGACCTACTCTAAGAAACTTAATAATCAGATTTTCATATGTTGAAAACAAAAGAAAAAATTCTTAAAGCAGCAAGTGAGAAATGATCCACTATGTACAAAGGAAAATTGATAAAGTTGTGTGTGGATATTTCATCTGAAACCATGGAGGTAAGAAGGCAGTGGTTTCATATTTAAGGGGAAAATAAGAGAAGTCAAAGCAACAGCTTTGCAAAACATCTGCAGGCTCAGAACACTGTGACCTGTGTGTTCTGATGGAATGTTAATTTTAGAACACTAAAGTCAGCCAAAGTTGAGAAACATCTTCTTGGCTAACATTCCAGAAAAGATAGAGCAAAAGCATATTCTTGGTCCTGTAATCATTACCTTGATAAAGAAGGGACAGACATATTCCCTGTCTGCATGTACTGTTAGAGAATAAACACAAATCAAAAGTTATTTCTGTGCACTCCCTGCTTATTGAGAAAATAAATATGGTGCTGAGCAAGCATTCAGTGCTCTTGTCCTTTCAGACATGAGTCCATTGTTCTCATATTAAAAGACTCTTCTGTGTGAGTATCTTTATTTTTCAGATTCATGGTGCCTTCCTTGGCTCCTCATGCTGAGCTGGTCTCAGCAACATGGTTCTCAAAGAAGAAGATTTGCCAAAATGGAAATTGAAATTGTCACATCATGTATCTTTGAGTGGATTTAGAGGTCTTTTGAGTCCTGGAAACAGAAACTAAAGGTATGGACACTCTCGGGTAATATAAGCAGGGTAATAATGGGAAATAGTGATAGCATTACTAAATATCACCCCTATGTCTGTCTTATTGAACAACTAGTTAAAGCAGGAGGAACAACAGCCAGAGAAGCTTGGCTTTTAAAACTTTTACAAGTAATAGAGAAATATTGTTCCTGGTTTCCCACTCTTGGCAGCTTAGAGTTAGGTGACTGAGAGAGAGTAGGGAAAGAGCTTTAAAAATTACATAAATTACAGGGTGTGCCACTTCCTATAACCATTTGGCCCACTTGGACTATAATCTAGTCAGTCCATGAGCCTTTACAAACTGAAGATGAGGAGGAAGATGAGAAAATAATTGACAACTTAGCAAATTGAAGGAGAACCTGAATGGTTCTCTAAATCTCCCCTATGCACCCCCATGAATATTAAGGATATTAAAGATGATGAACTTCCTTTCCCATCTCCTCTTTTTCATTCTAGGGAAGCAGGTAAACATCAATTAACAACTGTTCAACAGGGAATTTCACAAGCTCACAGGGAAGGCAATTTAGATGCTCTTCAGATGGCTTTCCTTGTAAATAATCCATGAATGAATTGCTCCAGGAATAGATGCTGACAATCCTGATGAGGTTTATGAAGTCAGGCATGTGCCTTTTCCTTTTAAGACTTTAAAGAAACTAAGAAGTGCAATACATCAATATGGACCTAATTCTCCCTTTACTTTTGGATTGATACAGGATTAGCTGGAGACCTTGCTTGCCCCCAGCTGGCTGGGATAATCTAGGGAAAGTCACTCTTGGGTCTGGAGAATATTTACAATTTAGAATTTGGTGGCAAGAACATGAAGATGCTTTAGCTAACCAAAATTTAGCACAGAATATTCCAATTTCTTTAGAACAATTATTAAGAAGAGAGCTCTGGGGAAGAATTGAAAATCAATTAACCATGACAGATTCAGGCCATTGACCAGGTCTGTAAATGTTGCTTTAGAGCATGGGAAAGAATTTAAAGCAAAAGGGAGTATAAAGCCTCCTTTCAAAAAATAGTTCAAGGAGCTAAAGAATATTATACTGAATTCATAGCTTGAATGCAGAAATCTATAAAGAAACAAATTAGTAACTCAGAAGATGCAGGTGCTATTTTACAATTTTGTACTTATGAAAATGCAAATAAAGACTTGTTAAAAGGCTATCAGCATAATGAAAAGAAGAATACATAGCAGGTTATATTAAGCTATGTCAAGATGTTGGGACAGAAAGTCATAAAATGGAAATGATGGCTAAGGCTCAGCTTGTATGATGGCTCAGGAGATGGCAGGATTAAAATTAAGTGTTTCCTTCTTGGGGCACTGTTATAATTGCAGAAACCTGGTCATGCTAGAAAGAATTGCAGAAAGAAACAAGAAAGAGATTGTCACAGAAGATAGAAAAAAAATCAGGTAATCTTAAACCACATGACTATGTCTCAGATGCCAAAATGGATATCATTAGGCTACTCAATGTAAATCTATATTTCAGAAGGATGGCAGGTTACTGCAAGAAAACTACCAGTGGGGCATTCTCCCAGTCCCACACAAAATAGTGGGTGTATTCAGTTCAAGTAAATGATCAAAAAGCATTGCCACCCATTCCTGGACTTATCCCCAGCCACTGTGGGAAGCATAGCAATAGACCTCCCTGCTGCTGAACATGTTATGTTATTTCCCAGAGAAGCATCCATTTGTGTTAAAACAGGCACTGTCAGTCATTTGCCTCCAGGGACTATAGGCCTTATACTAAGGAGTTGTCTCACCTCCCGAGGAGTAAGAGTTCATACAGGGGATATTGATTCTGATTATAAAAGAGAAATCTTGGTTATTATGTCATCATCCACACCATGGAAAGTTTCTCCAAGTGAAGATATTGCCCAACTTCTTATTCTCCTTATGTGCCTGTGGGTAAGATGATAGGGTATGTGGTAGTGAAGACTTTGGAAGTACAGGAGAGGCTGGAGTGTTCTCAAATGAAAAAAATTTAGAATCTAGACCTATATGTGAAACAGTTTATCAGAATAAGGAATTTAAAGGTCTTATTGACACCATGGCTGATGTTTCTATTATTAGAACTAAACATTGGCTATCTTCTTTCCTGCCACAAGAAGCCCCAATTTCTGTAGTAGGACTAGGAAATCCTAGAGAGTTGAAACTAAGTGTTAACATTTTTCATTGCCAGGACCCCAATGGACAACTGGCTAAGTTACAGCTGTATGTTGCTGACTTACCTGCTAACCTATGGGGCTGTGATTTGCTGAAACAATGGCAAACTGAGATATATATTCCTAAACCTAATAATTGTACTGAGCAGTGTCAACAAATAATGCAAAAACAAGGGCATATTCCTTGATTAGTGTTAGGGAAACATTATAAGATATAGTGAACCCTATTTCTCTCCCCTTTTATAAAAAATGCAAAGGCCTAAGGTATTTGCCTTTTCCATAGTGGCCACTGCCTGCACTAACCTCCTAAACCCTCTGTGTCCATTGATATTACCTGGACCACCTCCACACCTGTATGGATTGAGCAGTGGCCTTTGTCAGCTAAAAAAATTAGAGGTCCTTCAGTGACTAGTTAAGGAACAATTAGACAAAGAACAAATTAAGGATTCCTTTATCCCATGGAATTCTCCAGCTTTTTGTATTAAAAAAAATCAGGTAAATGGAGGTTATTAACTGACCTCAGAGCTGTAAACATGGTAAATCACCCCATGGGCACCCTGCAACCAGGGTTACTCTCCCCTACAATGATTCCAAAAAATTGGAATTGCTTTTTTACTATACCTTTAGATGCCCAATTTTAGGAGAAAATTACCTTTTCCATCCCTTCTCTTCACAATAAAGAATGCATGAAGAGATTTCAATGGAAATTTTATCCCAAGGAATGTTGAACAGTCCTATGATGTGTCAGAAATATGTTGCTATAGTTTTGAGTCCAATAAGACCACAATATTCTCAATGCTATATAATCCATTATATGGATAATATTCTCTGTGTGGTAGAAACAACTGAGGAATTAATATCATTATATAAGGATCTAGAGAGGTATCTAACAAACTCTGGGCTTAAAATTGCTCTTGAAAAATTTCAAACCATCACTCCTATGTCTTATTTAGGATATGTGGTAGATAGAACAACTATAAAACTATGAAAGGTGCAAACTAGAAGAGACTTCATAAAAACTCTAAATGATCTACAGAAGCTTTTAGAAGATATCAATTGGCTTAGATCAAAAGTGGGTATTGCTACTTATGAAGTGTTCAGTCTTTTTGCTTTACTCTGAGGAAATCCAAGCTTAAATAGTCCTCATTCCCTGAATTAGGAAGCCAAAAAGGAACCAGAATTAGTTGAACAGAAAATTTAAAAAGCCCAGGTAGGGGTCACGGTGGCTCAGTGGCAAGAACATTTGCCTGCCATGCCAGAGGACCTGGGTTCATTTCCTGGTGCCTGCCCATGTGAAAAAAAAAAAAAAAGCCCAGGTAGAATGCAGTGACCCTAATGGCTCATTGCAAATTATAATCATTCCCTCCAGTCATTCCCCAGTGGAATTAATAATGCAAGGTGAAGGAATAGTAGAATGGATTTTTCTTCCTAACAATGTGGTAAAATCCTTATCTCCATATCCTGACTTATTGCACAAATATTTCTTAAGGGCAAAGAAAGTACACGTTATTACTAGGAAAGAATCCTTCTTATGTGATACTTCTTCTGACAAAGAGAGAAGTAAATGTTTGCTTTCAAAACCACTTGTTATAGTGAATTGTCTTTGCTGACTTTATGGGAAAAATTGACAACCATTTACCCAGTAATCCTGTCATGCAGTTTCTTAAAATAACTCAATGGATATGACCCAATATAACAAAAAAATCATCTACTTGTTAATGCTCCCATTATTTTCCATCATGGGTTTGGATATGGCACTGCAGAATATTCAGGTTTTAAAACAAAAGAAATTTTGAGCCCAGGATTTTTAACACAACAAGTTAAACTACCGGCACAGATTACTGCCCTTCAAGACACTTCAAAGCCAGTTAATATTTTATCTGATTCTTAATATGTGTTGTTTGGGACACAATTAACTGAAACTGCCTTTGTGAAGTAAAACCTAAACCTTTCTTTATTTCAGCTATTTAAAAAATTATAATCTGTTGTGTGCCTTTGTAGCCATCCCTTTTATATCACTCACATTCAGTCTCATATGAACTTCCCTGGCCCTTTTGCCCAGGGCAATGTATTAACTGATAAACTAGTTATGCCAGTTTCAAATGATGCCATACATTTTCATAATTTGACCTATCTAAATGCTGCTAGACTTAAAGCTCATTATCCATTAGCTTGGGTCCAAGCAAAAAAATAAAGTCCAAACTTGTTCTTCTTGTAAAGATTTGAACAACCCAGCACAAACTGGACCAGGAATTAACCTTAGAGAGTTAAAACCAACTTCTCTATGGTAAATGAATGTTACACATTTTGTTTCATTTGGAAAAATGAATTTATATCTATATAACTGTGAATACCTTTTCTGGTTACATATGGGGCACAGCACAAAGAGGGAAAACATCATGACATGTTAAACAATATGTTCCAGCTTGCTTTGCATTATGGAACCCCCATCAGATATCAAATCTGATAATACCCTCATTATTCAAGTACAGCTCTTAAACAGTTCTTGCAAAGCTGGAACATGTCACATTCTTTCAGCGTTCCTTATAATCCCCAAAGACAAGCTATAGTTGAAAGAGCCAATCAGATGTTAAAGATTATGCTTAAAATACAAAAAAGGGAGAGATAAAGAAATGCTTCAGGCAAGGTTACATAAAGTTTTATTTACCTTAAATTTTTTTGAATCCAAGGAATGATGGTGGTGCTGCAGAAAAACATTATGAGCAGAATGAAGCAAATACCGAAAATGTTAAGGGTGCTCTATGGATTTCGTGGAATTATCCTTTAACTAATACTTGGAATATGGATAAACTTTTAATGTGGGGATGAGGGTTTGTCTGTGTCTCACCAGAAACAGGAGAGAAAATGGTGTGGGTGCCTAGTCAAGGAATAAAACTGTACCATGAGCAAAACAAAAAAGAGGAAGTTCTGGGACAATGGGCCAGCCCCTCCCCTCTTCTGGGATGAGACCCCTCCAGTCATCCAGATGAAAGAACTGAATTTGGCCACAACATGACTGGGACCAACTCCAGGCACTAGATATACAAGTCCACCAACATGGGAACAAATTAAGAATCTATGTCAAGAAGCTAAACAGCAGTTAAAGAATCAAGGGAAGCCTGTAACATCACCTAATATTCCTATCTCTATGATGGCTATGATCACTGTAACTGTAAATTTCCCACCTGTTTTCACTACAACTAATTATACCTATTGGATTTATATTCCCAATCTTCTGTTACACCCTATTTCTTGGAAAGAAAGCCCTCTTTTAATTTATTTCAATGATTCCTGGGACCTGAGGATTCTCAACTCCTACAACATCCTAATGAAGAAGGAACATTATTTAACTTATCTCGAGGTTTTTCAATATGACCACTGTGTGTAGATCTGGTGGAGGGTTGTGTTAACTTGTCATTCCAAGCACGGCTATCTGTTACTCCTAAATATAGCAATGTTTCTGTTGATCAGTTATACATGCTGTCTGGTTTGAGCTTAAAGTTTTTTCAGAGATTTTAAATAAGATCCTTCTGATAAACAACCATGTACTTACAGCCTTGTATGGACACCTGAAAGTGAACACATACATTGGAAAATATGCAGAGGATCTCATGGGGTGTGGTTACTTAATGGTTCCTATGGAATTGTAACCAACTGGTCCCCTAAAGGGTATGCAGCCCAGAATTGTAGACACATATTTAATTGCTGTCCTGTAGAAGCTTTTAAATGGCAGGTGTCACAATATAACCATACTGTGATCTCCACACATGCAGATCACCCCATTATTTGGCATGGTATGGGTGTGGTTTCTCCATTACTTCAACTAGAAAATGGGCCTACACAATCTTCTTTGTGGAAAACTCCTTTAAGTCTACAGCCCATAAAACTTTGGAATGGAAAATATTTTCATGATAAACAGTACAATTTGTCCTTTGAAAGTAACAATATCATTTATTTACAAGGTTGTGTTTGGGATCCTTTTGTATTCTTAATAGAAGAGTTTCATCCCAATGAAATTTCTTCAGAGGTAATTTTAATTCTTGCAAATTGTATACTTGTATTAATAATACCATATTCAATTCTAATAGTACTTATATTGTAGCAGGCAGTCCTCCCCCCTCTTACTGGTTCAGCTGTGCTCTCTGTGGAAAATCCCCAAACTCCCTCTCCTGACCTTCAGGAAGGGGTAAAACTGCAGGCAAGCGAGATAAGACACATTCCTGGGATAGAAACCCCTTTCCCTAGCCTTCAGGAACTGGTGAAAATGCACATAGGCAAAATAAGACATTCCTGGGGTCCGGCCCTTCAATGGTTCAGTTTTGGGCCATTCTCAACTTAAATCAGCCAATTATTTACCTTGTCTTTGACATGTCAAATGATCTATAAAAGCTAAGCTTTTATTTTGTTCGGGGCTCAGAATTTCAGAAGCTACTGGGCTGAGCCCAATGGCCATAGAAAATAAAACCTGTTTCCTGAAACTACAGATCCTTAGTCTCAGCCTGTTCTAAATTCATGCAAAGTTCCTGGGGGTGGTTTTTGTACTACAATATGATTTTGAGAAGATGTGTTGGATTATGGTTTCCTATGAATCAGACATGATCATGGGAATCCTCACCATATATGCATGCATTATTATCTGTATTGCATCAAGTTATTAGAAAAACCAAACAATTTACAGGGTTATTAATTGCAGCCACTTTGGTATTATAGCTCTAACAACTATTGCAGCAGTATCAGGCATTGCCTTACAACAAAGTATTCATACCACTGAATTTGTACAAAAGTAGCATAAGAATGCTAGTCTTGCATGGGGAGAACAAAATAAAATTAACAAAAAATTAATGATCAATTAGTTGATGTTGAAAATGCTGTAATACTATTTGTAGTGGAAATGGAATCCTTAAAACTACAAATGCATTTGAAATGTAATTGTAATATACCTTCTTTTTGTGTAACTTCTGTGTATATAACACTTCTGATATTAACTAGAAGAAAATTCACCATCATATAGTGGGACATCAAAATAATTTAAGTGGGTCAAGTAAGAAATTACAAAAAAATAGTAAATACCTTGATACAAATGAAAATAAAACACACAACACTTAAAAACTGTGGGATTCAGCCAAAGTGGTGCTCAGAGGGAAATGTTTACCCAAAATATGCATATTTTAAGAAGAAGAAAGAAAAATTGAGGAAATAAATGTTCACCTGGAGGAACTAGGGAAAGAAGAGCAAACTAATCACAAAGCAAAGAGAAGGAAAGAAATAGCAAACACTAGAACAGAAATAAATGATATTGAGAGCATAAAAAAAGTAGGCAGAATCAAGTAAAACAGAAGTATTTTCTCTAAGAAAATAAAAATAATGATGGGCAATTATCTAGGCTGACAAGAAAAGAGAAATGATGAAAATAAATAAGATCAAAAATGGGACAGAGGACATAACTACTGACCCACAGAAATAAAGAAGATTATGTGAGAATACTACAAGCAGCTATATGCTAAAACACTCAACAACATAGACAAAATAAAAAATTTCACAGAAAAGCACATGAACCAGCATTGACTCAAGAATTACAAGACTTCATCAAACAAATCACAAATAAAATAATTGAATCAGTCATCAAAAGCATCCTAAAAAATAAAAGTCTTAGAACACTTGGCTTCACGTGTGGCCACTACCAAGCATTCAAGTAAGAATTAATAGCAAGCCTGATCAAACACTTCAAAAAATTGAAGAGGAGGAAAAGCTATCAAACTCATTCTGTGAAATGAACATCACCCTAATACAAAAGCCAGTCAAAATTACTACATGAAAGGAAAATTGCAGACCATTTTCTTTACTCTGAGGGCAAAAATCCTCAACAAAATACTGGCAAATTGAAACCATCAAGACATTAAAGGAATTATACATCATGGCCAAGTGAGATTTAACCTAGGTATGCAAGGCTTGTTTAACAGAAGAAAAACAACTAATGTAAGAAACCACATCAATAAAGTAGGGCAGAAAAGTTACATGATCATCTTGATTGATGCAGAAAAGACATTTGACAAAGTTCATCATATTTTCTTGATGAAAATACTTCAAAGGTGAGAAATAGAAGGTAACTTCCTCAATATGATGAAGGGAATATATGAAAAGTCAAGAGCCTGCATCATAATCAATGGAGAAAGACTGAAAGTTTTCCCACTAAGATGAGGGAAAAAACAACAACGCCCACTGATATCATTGTTATGCAACATTGTGCTGGAAGATCCAGTCAGAGCAAGCAGACAAGAAAAGGAGATAAAAGGGAACAAAATTGGAAAGTAAAAAATGGAACATTAACTATTTGCAGAAGGCATGATACTTTATGTAGAAAATCCTGAAAAACTACACCCAAGCTATTAAAGCTAGTTAATTAATACAGAAATGAGGAAAGGTTCAAAATCAACACACACAAAAATGGTAGCATTCTATACATTGGAAATGAGCAGTTTGAGAAGGAGTTCAAGAAAAAAAAATCCACTTACAATAGCAACCAAAAGAATAAAATATTTAGGCAGCCAACAAAAGACCTAAATACAGGGCAGTGTGATGGTGGCTCAGTGTTAGAATTCTTGTCTGTCATGCCCAAGATGCAGGTTCAATTCCCAGTGCTTGCCCATGCAATAAATAAATAAATAAAGACTGACATGCAGAAAACTACAAGAAATTGCTAAATTAAATCAAGGAAGACATACCATGTTCACGGATTGGAAGCCTAAATATAGTAAGATGTCATATTCTACCCAAATTGTTATATAGATTAAATGCAATACCAACAAAAATTCCAACAATTTATTGCTGAAATAGGATAACCAATAACCAAATTTATTTGGAAATATCTGGGTGCCCCATATAGCTAAACATATCTTGAGAAAGTGGAATGAAGAGGGAGGTCTCACACTACCTGATTTTAAGGCATATTACAAACCTACAGGGGTCAAAACAGCATGATACTAGAATAAAGTTACATATAATGAAAACTAGATTTAAATTTTGTCTTCAGAAATATGCCCTCTAATTTATGGAAACTTGGTCATTTATAAGGAATTTGAAGCAACTCAACTGGGACAGAGAAGCCTCTATAATAAAAAGTATTTAGAGAATGTGATATTCATATCCAAAAGAACCAGAGGATATATATCTCACATCTTATGAGACATTAAGTTAAAATGAATCAATGACCCAAGCATTAGAGCTAAGAACATAAACTTTTACAGGAAAGTATAGAGAAATATTTTAACTATCTAGTGATAGAAGGTGGTGTCCAATACCTTACACCCAAAGGAAGAACAATGAAAGAAGAAATGGATAAGTGGAATCTCCTCATAATAGAATACTTTTGTGTACTAAAGGGATTTTTTCAGTAAAGTAAAAAGGCAGCCAATGCCAAGGAGATATTTGAGTTCACATTTCAAATAAGGGATTAATATACAGAATATAAAAATAGATAATGCAGCTCAATAAAAAATAGAATATGGGTGAAAGGCTTGGAGAGACACTTTTGAAGTGTAAATACAAATGACTCAAAAACATATGAAAAGATTAACAGCTTGCTTGGTTATTATAGAACTGCAAATGAAAACTACAATAAGATATCATCTCATTCCTGCTAAAATGGCCAGTATAAAAAAAGCACAGAAAATGACAAGTGCTGGAGTGGATGTGGAGAAAGATGCACATTTATCACTGTTGATGAGAATGCAGAATGTTGCTACAGCTCTGGAAGTCATTTTGGGACATCCTCATGAAGCTAAGTATAGTATTGCATATGATCCAGCAACCCCATTATTTGGTATATATTCTGAAGAACTAAAGGCAAGAACTGGGACAGACATTTGCACACAGATGTTTATACTGGCTTTATTCATGATTGCCAAGAGATGGAAATAGCCAAAATGCCCATCACCAGATGAGTGGATAAACATACTGTAGTACATATATATGATTGAATACTATACAGCTGCAAGACACAAAGAAGTCATGAAGCATGCAACAACATAGACAAAATTTGAGGACAATATATTGACTGAAATTATCCAGAAACAATAGGACAGATACTCTATGGTCACCCAAATATGAACTAAAACTTATAAGCAAACTGTGTGAGTTAAAGTTGAGAGCATCACTTTTCAGGAGCTAGAAAGAGGGTAGAGATCATGCAATTGATGCAGAAGACTACAGAATGTCCTACAGGATAGATTGTACAGATCCAGAAATGGATAGCACAGCAGTATGTGATGGTGGCAAAATATTTTAAGTTCACTGAACAAAAATGAGAGTGAGTATTCTTGAAAGTGTAAGTCCAAGGGCATTTATGACACCAGAAGAAAAGGTAGAACATAAAACTCGGGTTGTATAACACAATGAAATCTAGAGTGGAAAATGATGGTGATTTAATCTACAAATATAGTAAAGCTTTTATATGAGGGAGAACAAATGAATGTTAACATTGCAAGGTGTTGAAAATGGAATGGTTTATGAAAAATACTATGGATTAAAACTAGAGTCTATAGTTAACAGCAACATTGTAATTGTTTACCCGGAAATTTAACCAAGGCAGTATACACAATCTAGATGTCAATAAGAGAGGGATATAAGAGGTTTATGTGATTCTTGGTGTTGGTATTAGTGTTTCTTCTTTTTATTTAAGTTTGTTATTATTTTTTCTATTTCTTCCTATTCCTGTTTCTTTGTGGAAGAAATGGCACAGTCCTCATAGAGACTGTGTTGTTGAAAGCATAAATATGTGACTATACTGCGAGTCATTGATTATCTACTTAGGAAGAATGGTATGATGTGTGAATCAACTGTTCATGAAGTAAACTGAAAGACTCAGCTATTGGAGAAAATGTGGAGAGAGGGTTGTACTCTTCCCTATTCTCTCTTGATAAGGAAGTAGAATGGTGCAACCAATCTAAAGGGCCATGCAATTGTTCCAAAATGGTCTAAGTATAAGATTGTAATATGATCCTGAAACCCCATTATGAGGTACGTACTTAGAAGAACTGAAAGCAGGGACAAGCATGGACACCAATGTTCATAGTGGCAGAATTCAAAATTTGCAATTGTTGGAGATGAATGGAAGGGCAAACTATATACATGGCTTCAAGAGAAAAACCACATCTGAGCAACATGTTGTATACGTACAATGGAATATTGAACACACAAAGGGAATGAAGTTGTGAGGCATGGAACTAGGTGAATGGAACTTGAAGGCAGTATGTTGAGTGAAATAAATCAGAAAAGTAAAGACTAACATTATAATGTCATACTAATATGGACTAACTATAATGTGCCAACTCTGAGAATTGAAACCAAAAGCATGGGTTATTAGGGGACACTTGTTGTAAAGGTTCCTAGATTGTAAGCTCTTACAGCAGGCATATCTATTCCTGTGTTATAATATTTATTTCTAAATTCTGAGATGCTGTGTATAACATGGTAAGTCCCAGAAAATTTTTGTTATGTTTGTAACAACTGAAGCTCAGAGCTAGAGAGCTGCAACTCTAGTCAGCATTATCCCATGCAGCAATTATTAAAGAAATGACCCAGAGATCAGACCTCAAATAGAGTTATGAATGAAGTAGATTTTATTAGGACTAAGGTAAAACAGACTAAAGGGTAAAGGATTATATTGCCTGTGTTTGAAAATTTCAAATACTCTCTGAGACCAAAGAAACAGATGCTTGTTTGGTGCAAAATTTATATTTTCTGTAGCACAATATCTAATTTATCTTGTATGGTCAGTTTATTTAACACTATAATTACATGGAAACTTGAATAGGGAGTGAGAATTTGTTGGTTTTGCAATTTAATTTGATGCCCAGTTACATCCCAGAATAATTTGTGCAGAGAATAAAAATAGTACCTTGAAACAGTGGGGGAAAAGGAAGAAATAATGAACTTCCTTACTTGTGAAATTCCTGGTAATATCATCAGCAATGGTGATTACCAACTAATAGACCAAGATCTCAATCTTGGGGTTTTATTTATGAAACTTATTTCTGCAGAGAAGCTAAGCCTACTTATAATTATGCCTAAGAGTGATGTCCAAAGAACCTCTTTTGTTGCCCAGATGTGGTTTTTCTCTCAAAGCCAACTTGACAGATGAACATCTGCCTTCCATATTATGTGGGACATGACTTTCATGGGTATAAATCTCCCTAGCAATGTGGGACATGATTTGCAAGGATGAGTCTGGACCCAGAATCATGGGAACAGGAAAATCTTCTGGGGAAGAGATTTCGAACTGAGTTGAGAGTTCATACTGAGGGTTATTCTTATGCATTATGTACTTATCTCTTTTAAGTTTTTAGTGTATTGGAATATCTAGAGGAAAATACTGGAGACTGTTGAACTGTATTCCAGTAACATTAATTCTTATAGATGTTTATGACTATATAGCTGCACATTGTGACAATGTGATTGTGAAAACCTTGTGGCTGACACTTCCTTTATCCAGTGTGTGGACAGATGAGCCAAAATATAAGAACAATAATAAATAAATAATATTGGGTATAAGGGAATGGAATAGTTTGAGAGGCCTTTATCATTTTTATTTTTACTTACATTCTTAAAATAAAAGAAATTTGAGTAATGAAAATATTAAAAATTGATTGTGGCATTCAATGTATGAATATATAATGACACTGTGAATCACTGTACACTTTGAATAATTATATATTATGTGATGATATCTAAATAAAACTTCATTAAAACACTTATTTAGGGAATCAAATGATATGATTACAGAATATAATTAGAAAATATGGTGATAAAAAACTCAATGAATGGGAAAAAATTTCAATTCAACCCTAAATTAAAGATGCATGTGGGATTTCACACGGAAATTAAGATTAACATGAATATCAGCTTCTGAATTATTTGAGGATTTTGACAGAAGATATACAATATAATTGGGAAAAGAAGATTAAAATGGGACAGACTATGCAACGGGATGTGAAATTATATTTTTGAAACAAAACAAATCAAATTGAATAGCTTTAAAAACATAATTTTAAGTAATAATTATTTACTATGAAAAGAATACACTATTTTATAATAGTCTAAAGCATAATAAAGAGCAGAAGGCATGATAGAGAGAGGATTTTTGTTTCATTGCAGAAAAATTATAACTAACAGACATCAATTCTAATATAGTAGAATTTGTAAAAACCCATACCCCAAAATAAGACAAATAAAAATATTTAACGTGCTGGTTGGAAATCACTGTATACATGCAAAAACCCATGTTTTTAAACCCTGTTTCAAGATTGTTGGGCAGGATTTTTTTGATAAACTTGTCTTGATAGAATGTTTTCAGTGGTGATGTGTTTACAATCACTCAAGTGAGGTTGTTTGCTGGAGTCATTTAAGAGGGAGCAACCTTGGAAAAAGCTTCAGAGTCCACACAGGCAGAGACTTTTGGAGATAAAGAAAAAAAGGGAGTTCCAGAAAAACAGGAAAATAGGATAGATTCAGTTAAACCCTGCTCCAGGGAACAGCTAAAGAAGAGATGGGAGGGCAACTGAAACAGCAATTCCAGGGTATAAGTGATTTGGGAGAGTCTTCTGCACTACATAGGGTTGCCCTGGTTGCAAAAGCTGAGGAACTGAGAAGCAGAGAACTGGATACCATTCAGTTGGTACAAACAGTACAACACAGAACCATCAGGAGTGCATAGATGGGCAAATGGGGACCAGGAAGCAAGCCAAGCCATGTTCCTTGAACATACTACCCCCACCAGCATAGCTGTGAGACCTGTGATTCAATTCACACCCCATGCACCTGAACCCCACCAACTGCTCCCCTCTCTGTGCTCCAAGCATCCAGCCCTGCCAAACCCTCATACATGTAACCACCCCACACACCCACCCCAAGCATGTATGTCTGCCCTGCACAACCCACCTCTTCGGCAAAAGTGCAGTATTGCCCCAACCCTCCAGAGCCCTACCTTCCATTCCCTGCCCCTATAGCCAGTTAACAGCACATAATGGTTACATGTGCTTACCTCCAAACCCAGGCTACACCATCCCCCAGCCCATAAATTTCTGCAACTCTACCCTGCCACCCCGAGCTCTGCATAAATGTATATCAGATTACAGCTCTACCAGATCAGTGCATATGCACAGTCCCCAATCATTCTCTCCCCACCCCTGGACAAACACTAATCTGCACAGCCAGGCTAAATCGGCCACCAACCAATGAAGGCTCTCTGTAGACTCACTGCCCTGAGCTCTGTGCATATGGACAAAGGGCCTTGTGCCCTAGACCAATGCACACCAGGGCCCTTCCCACAGGCCCATGCACCTGCACAGCTTCATCGTCTCCACCACTGGACACCCGCACTCACAAGCACCAGCATAGCATTCCAATGTCTATACCTGTGCTGCAACACATCACCACACTGTTGGGCCCTGCCCCACACCCTGCATTCTGCTCTATATCAATCCCACAAATACAAAGTTTTAAACTTGACTGAAGGAGATCAATTTCCAAAGTAAAATAATCAAGAATTTACATGCTATGAAGACAGCAGAAGATCACTAAGTATATCGTGATGCCGAAGATATAGGCCAACCTATTGGTTATTTGTTTTAACCAAATTAAAACACCAGACACAGACATTGAAGCAACTAATCAAAGATGTTCATGCAACTTTGCTGAATAAAATAAATGGAATGGCTAATGACATAAATGAAATTGAGAAGACACTAGACGAACGCAAACAGGAATTTGAGAGAATCAATAGAAAAATAGCAGATATCACAGAGATTAAAGATGCGATAGACCAAATAAAAACATGCTAGAGACACACAATAGCAGATTTGAAGAGGCAGAAGAAAGAATAAGAGAACTATAGGACAGAGCAACTGATTTCAAATGCTCAAATCAGAAAATGGCAAAAAAGAATTGAATTAGATCTCAGGGAAATGACGGATAAAACAAAGCATGCAAAGATAAGAATCATTAGTCTCCCAGAAGGAGAAGAGCATGAAGACATAACAATCATAAATATTTATGCACTGAACCAGAATGCTCCAAAATACATGTGGCAAACACTGAAAAGAGAAATAGACACATCTAACATCTAACATAATAGTCGGAGACTTCAATTCCCCACTTTCATCAATGGACAGAAAATTTAGACAGAGGATTGATAAAGAAACAGAGAATTTGAATATTACAATAAATGAGCTAGAATTAACAGACATTTATAGGACATTACACCACACAACAACAGGATAAATTTTTTTCACAAGTGCTCATGGATCATTCTCAAAGATAGACCATATGCTGGATCAAAAAGCAAGTCTCAATAAATTTAAAAAGATTGAAATCATACAAAACACTTTCTCAGATCATAAAGGAATGAAGTTGGAAATCAATAATAGGCAGGGCGCCAGAAAATTCACAAATATGTGGATGCTCAATAACACACTCTTAAACAACCAGTGGGTCATGGAAGAAATCACAAGAGAAATCAGTAAATATCTCGATGCAAATGAAAATGAAAACACAACATATCAAAACTTATGGGACACAGCACAGGTAGTACTAAGAGGGAAATTTATTGCCCTAAATGCCTATATCAAAAAAGAAGGAAGGACAAAAATTCAGGAATTAACTCTCCACTTGGAAGAACTGGAGAAAGAACAGCAAACTAACCCCAAAGCAAGCAAAAGGAAAGAAATAACAAAGATTGGAGCAGAAATAAATGAAATTGAGAACATGAAAACAATTGAGAAAATCAATAAAACCAGAAGCTGGTTCTATGAGAAAATCAATAAGATTGATGTGCCCTTAGCAAGATTTACAAGAAGAATAAGAGAGAGGATGCAAATAAATAAGATCAGAAATGGAAGAGGAGATATAACCACTGACCCCACAGAAATAAAGGAAGTAATAACAGGATACTATGAACAACTTTATGCTAATAAATACAACAATTAGATGAAATGGACAACTTCCTAGAAAGGCATGTACAACCAATTTTGACTTGATAAGAAATAGACGACCTCAACAAAGCAATCACAAGTAAAGAAATGGAATCAGTCATTAGGAAGCTTCCCAAAAAGAAAAGTCCAGGACCAGATGGCTTCACATGTGAATTCTACCAAACATTCCAGAAAGAGTTAGTACCAATCCTGCTCAAACTCTTCAAAAAATTTGAAGAGGAGGGAAAGCTACTTAATTCATTCTACGAAGCCAACATCACCCTCATACCAAAACCAGATAAAGATATTTCAAAAAAAAGAAAACTACAGACCAATCTCTTTAATGAATATAGATGCAAAAATCCTCAACAAAAGTCTAGCAAATCGAATCTAGCAACAAATTAAAAGAATTATACATCATGACCAAGTAGGATTCATCCCAGGTTTGCAAGGATGGTTCAACATAAGAAAATCAATTAATGTAGTACACTATATCAAGAAATCAATGCAGAAAAATCACATGATCATCTCGATTGATGCAGAGAAGACATTTGACAAAATTCAACATCCTTTCCTGTTGAAAACACTTCGAAAGATAGGAATACAAGGGAACTTTCTTAAAATGATATGGGAATATATGAAAAACCCACAACTAATATCATCCTCAATGAGGAAAAACTGAAAACCTTCCCCTAAGATCAGGAACAAGAAAAGCATGTCCACTATCACCACTGTTATTCAACATTGTGTTGGAAGTTCTAGCCAGAGCAATTAGAAAAGAAAAAGAAATACAAGGCTTCAAAATTGGAAAGGATAAAGTAAAACTCTCACTATTTGCAGATGATATGATACTATATGTCAAAAAGCCTGAAAAAATCAAAGCAAAACTACTAGAGCTAATAAACGAGTACAGCAAAGTGGCAGGTCACAAGATCAACACTCAAAAATCTGTAGTGTTTCTATACACTAGTAATGAACAATCTGAGGGGGAAATCAAGAAATGAATTCCATTTACAATTGCAATCAAAAGAATAAAATATTTAGGAATAAATTTAACTAAAGACACAAAAGACCTATACAAAGAAAAACTACAAGAGATTGTTAAAGGAAATCATAGAAGACCTAAATAGATGGAAACGCATAACGTGTTCATGGATTGAAGACTAAATATAGTTAAGATGTCAATTCTACCTAAATTGATTTACAGATTCAATCCAATACCAATCAAAATCCCAACAACTTACATTTCAGAAATAGAAAAACAAATAACCAAATTTATCTGGAAGTGCAGGGTACCCCAAATTGCAAAAAGTATCTTGAGGGAAAAAAAACGAAGCTGGAGGTCTCATGCTGCCTGACTTTAAGGCATATTATGAAGCTACAGTGGTCAAAACAGCATGATACTGGCATAAAGACAGATGTATTGAGCAATGGAATCGAATAGAGTGTGCAGATATAGACCCTCTCATCTATGGACATTTGATCTTTGATAAGGCAGTCAAGCCAACACACCTGGGACAGAACAGTCTCTTCAATAAATGGTGCCTAGAGAACTGAATATGCATATGCAAAAGAATGAAAGCAGACCCATATCTAACACCCTATACAAAAGTTAACTCAAAATGGATCAAAGATCTAAACATTAGGTCTAAGACCATAAAACAGTTAGAGAAAAATGTAGGGAAATATCTTGTAATTCTTATAATTAGAGGTGATTTTATAGACTTACACTCAAAGCAAGAGCACTGAAAAAAGAAATAAATAAATGGGAACTCCTCAAAATTAAACACTTTTGCACAAGAAAGAACTTCATCGAGAAAGTAAAAAGACAGCCTACACAATGGGAATGACATATCAGATAAAGGTCTAGTATCCAGAATTTATACAGAGATTGTTCAACTCAATAACAAAAAGACAGCAAATCCAATTACAAAATGGGAAAAAGACTTGAACAGTCACTTCTCAAAAGAGGAAATACAAATAGCCAAAAGGCACATGAAGAGATGCTTAACTTCCCTGGCCATTAGAGAAATGCAAATCAAAACCACAATGAGATATCATCTCACACCCACCAGAATAGCCATTATCAACAAAACAGAAAATGATGAGTGCTGGAAAGGATGTGGAGAAAGAGGCACACTTATTCACTGTTGGTGGGAATGTCAAATGGTGAAACCACTGTGGAAGGCAGCTTGGCAGTTCCTCAAAAAGCTGAATATAGAATTGCCACATGACCCGGCAATACCATTGGTAGATATCTCCTCAAAAGGCATAAGGGCCAAGACACAAACAGACATTTTCACACCAATGTTTATAGCAGCATTATTTACAATTGCAAAGAGAAGGAAACAGCCAAAATGTCCATCAACAGTTGAGTGTCTAAACAAACTGTGGTATGTACATATAATGGAATATTATGTAGCTTTATGACAGAATAAAGTTATGAAGTATGTAACAACATGGATGGACCTTGAGAACATTATGCTGAGTAAGATTAGCCAAAAACAAAAGAACAAATATGGTATGGTCCCAATGATATGAACTGATGTTAGTGAATAAATTTGGAATACTTCATTGGTAACAGACATCATCAGGAGACAGAAATAGGGTAAGATATTGGGTAATTGGAGCTGAAGGGGTACAGATTGTGCAACAGGACTGAATGCAAAAACTCAGAAATGGCCAGCACAATACTATCTAACTGTAGTTATGTTAAATTATGTTAAAACAGTGAATGAAGCTGAATGTGAGAATGATAGAGGGAGGAGAGCTGAGGGCATAAATGAAATCAGAAAGAAAGATAGATGTTAAAGATTGAGATGGTATAATGTAGGAATGCCTAGAGTGTATAATACTAGTGACTCAATTACAGATTCAAAAAATTCTTTGCATGAGGAAGAACAAGGGAATGTCATTACCACAGGGTGCTGAAAATTGGTGGTAATTAATATTTAAAAATTTCAACTTATGTGTGAGACTAAAGCAAAAAATGTTTATTTGGTACAAAATTTATATTGTGACTAGTGCACTTCCTAATATAACTTATGTAGATCATTTGATTGAACACCAAAAGTACTTGGAATCTCAGGTAGGACATGAGATTTTGTTGGTTTGTCCAGAGTGATGCCCCGATGAATCCCAGAGTGATTCAATCAGTGAGTGTAAAAGTATTTGCAAAGCCCCTTCAGGGAATGGTGAGAATGGGGAGAAATTCAACTTCCCCAAGTTGAATTCTTGATATTCTCACAAGCAGTGTGGACAACCAAAGCTATAGGCTGAGCCACCCATCTTGGGGTTTGTTCATATGAAACTTAACTCCACAAAGGATAGGTCAAATCTACTTAAAATTTAGGCCTAAGAGTAACCCCCAAGAGAGCCTCTTTTGTTGCTCAGATGTGGCCTCTCTCTCCAGCCAACACAACAAGCAATCTCACTACCTATCCTCTGTCTGCACGGAACATGACTCCCAGGGGTGTGGACCTTCCTGGAAATGTGGGACAGAAATCCTAGAATGAGCTGAGACTCAGCATCAACGGATTGAGAAAACCTTCTCAACCAAAAGGGGGAAGAGTGAAATGAAACAAAGTGTTAATGGCTGAGAGATTCCAAACAGAGTTGAGAGGTTATCCTGGACGTTATTCTTATGCATTAAGTAGATATCACCTTGTTATTCAAGATGTAGTAGAGAGGCTGGAGGAACTGCCTGAAAATGTAGAGCTGTGTTCCAGTAGCCATGTTTCTTGAGGATGATTGAATAATGATATAGCTTTCACACTGTGACTATGTGATTGTGAAAGCCTTGTGACTGATGCTCCTTTTATCTACCTTGTCAACAAATCAGTAGAACATATAGAATAATAATAAATAATGGAGGAACAAATTTTAAAATAAATTTAGTTTGAAATGCTAGTGAACAATGAAAGCAAGGGGTAAGGGGTATGGTAGGAATAATTTTTTTTCTGCTTTCATTTTATTTCTTTTTCTATTGTCTTTTTATTTCTTTTTCTGAATTGATGCAAATGTTCTAAGAAATGATGACTATGCAATTAAGTGATGATATTGTGAATTACTGATTATGTATGTTAATGTTTTATTTCATTTGTTAAATTTTTTAATTAATAAATAAATTTAAAATACTGGGGAAAAAAAAGAAAGTGGGGGAATTCACAGACAAAAAATTGAGCATTTTGAGAACAGCTAGTGGATTTTTCTTTCCCATTCTTCAGAATGCACTCTCAAACTCTATAAACCTACATTTAATGTAGAAGGATTGGTATGTGGGGTAGACTGAATCTTCAGTTGAAGTCACAGATGTGACATTTTTTTCTTATCTGCTGAGCACACAGTCACCAGGTAAGGATTCACAGAGCTTTTTCCTTCCCTAGTTTGACCCTCCAAGTTTCCCTCCCATTCCTCAAGTCTTAATAGCCAACCTGCATTTTCCTTTGCTTCTCCAAGGCCCCTCTTTAGAGTTTACTATTCTCTCTCTTCACTGAACAGATAACTTTGCCTTACTGTTCTTAATTCTCAAGCCTCCAATCCCCAACTGTCTTGTGACACTATGCATGTATACTTGTACAGACAGAAAGTTGACTAGACACCAGTAATGAATCAACACTGGCCTCCAAGTAATGATGTGTGGCATGGATGGGTAGTTTTGGGGTGCACCCTTTTTTCACTTCAAGATTCCAGATCATTTTTTTCATATTCATCAGCAAAAGATAGTTCTATCTCATGATTTTATGCATATAGATCTCAAGCACCTAATATCCCTTTTCTAGGAAATAACAATTAGCTATAAAATAACCTTAAACTGAGGAGGCAGGAGGCATAACTATTGTCACTGGAAGACATGAAAGAGGATCAACTAGAGAAATTTCCCTGAGCTGTTTATTCACATGACAGATGTGCTCTTGGTACAAACCTCAGAGTCAATTCAGCCCACCCTTTAGTATTTACAGAGAATGGACACAGGAAAGTTAAGGAGAACATACACTTAATTGGATCCTTCCTCATACCCATAGGTCACAGATCACATAAGGGAAGAAAATAGGCTGTTAAATATTATTTAATCAGCTACACTCATTTTTAACTGTTAATAAAAAATCATCAGAATACATATAATGTGTATAATAAAACATGGTAAAATTATTCACTAAGCACAAAAAATATTTTAAATATATAATAAAGACTTTAAAATATTGAGAAATCTGAATCTGATACAGTACATTTAAGATGGGAGGTAATTTCAAAATTAAGACAAGAGAATCTAATAAGTTAGGGTTCCTCTGTTCCATTGTCCCCACTGATACTCTTAACCAATGCCATTTCTTCAATTTTACTCCCCTTTATGTCTTTGTTGATCTGTTTTTGTATACTTCTACTCTCCCTCTGTTTCACTCTAATTCTATTGTCTCTTTCCCAGTCTACCACACATGCCCAACCACTATTTTCCTTCTCATTTTCTCCCTATATCTTCCTTCCTTCCTAAGTTTACCCATTTGGGCTCTCTTTTCATCTCACTATTCCCTTACAGGAACCCAATCTGCATTCAAATTGGTGGAATAAAAATGCACCCTACCCTGGAAGGGCACTTTTCACTGGAACATCCAAAATAAAATCAAACCATGCGTTGGAATTGTTAGGTCTCAAAAGGGAGTCCTTACCAACTCTACTGAAAATTAATCAGTAACCACCAGGATTTTAAGGAAAGAAAATGTTTATTCAGTGAAGGATACCCTTGCAGAGACAGGAGGATAAATACCTCCTAATAGATGTCACTCAGCTGGTAAGGTGAGGAATATTTATTGGATTAAACAAAAGGGAGGTGTGCCTATGTATAAGTCTATTGGCATATGAGAGGTCACATTTAGGACAGTGTGTTGACTATTGCTTTGCATTTGTTAAAGCAGCCAGAATGAAATACACCAGAAATGGGTTCACAGTTACAATGAAGATTGATTACCTTACAATTTATAGTTCTTAGAAAGTGAAAATGTCCAAAAAGTGGTATCAATAGAAGGATAAACAGAAAGCACTTCACTGGCATCTGCTGGTTCTTCACTACTGAGTTTTGTCACTTTCAGATTCTGGTTCCAGTGGTTCCTTTCTGAGTTTCCATGGATCTTAGCTTCTCCAGGACTTTTCTCCAAGCTCTACGGGCATTTTCCATGTGTTTAGTTTGTTAATGTTACTGGAAATGCAATATACAAAAATGGGTTGGCATTTATAAATGAATTTATTAAGTTACAAATTTACAATTGTTAGGCCATAAAAATATCAAAAGTAAGGCATCTCGGGAAATATACCTGGACTCAAGATAAGCCAATGGGTCCAGAACACCTCTATTAACTGAAATGGTGGTCTCTTGTCTTTTAGTTTCAAACAGCTTCCCTGGGGTTGTTTTCTTTCTGACATCTCCAAAGACCTCTGTTTGTGTTGACTCTGAAGGTTTTTTCCAAAATGGTTCTTTCTTAAAAGACTCCAGTAAACAACCCACTTTGAATGGGTGGTGACATAACTCCATGAAACCACTTAATCAAAAAGATCCCACCCTACAATATTGGATCATGATGAAAGAACATGGTTTTCCTAGGGTGCACAACAGTTTGAAAGAAGCACACCATGTGCTCTTTATCCACTTATAAAGGGCTTCAGTAAGTGAATAAGATCCAATTTGAATGGGTGGGTCACATCCCAATTGAAATAACCAAAGCAAAACTACCACATACAATAATCTACAACCCCAAAAGAGGTTTTTAAAGAATATTGCCTTTTCTAGGGTACATAACAGATCCACACATCCATAGCTATTATCATTGGTTGTGTCTACATTTAAATTAGAGATTGCGAGTAGAATGGTATCATTGACTGGTGGGTTCTGTTACCTGTTACCTGTTTTCTTAAGGAGTGGGCTTGTGATGTTGTTGGACTTTGCAACAGTTGGACCTCTGGCTTTCTTTCAGGTCTGGTATTACTCTCTCCTGTTGCCTCTGTTCATTTTGATTTTGCTAAAATATATTATATTTCTATGGTTTATTTTAAGTCATGGTTATTTTAAATCGTGGTTAAAGCTAATGAAGTTTAGTCAGCCTAGAGTCTTGAAACAACAATGTATCTATGCAGTGTATTAGTGGGAGTACCAGGGAAAAGAGAAATGTAATTTTGCAACTTAGGTAAGGAGATGTTTGGGCAGTTATGTGTGATAGGTGAATAAGCATCTGATTGGGTCTGTTACAGCATTGTTGCAGAGATAGGATTTGGGACAGAAGTATATGGAGTGCCTTAGGGTAGGGGTCAGTCACCTCTTCCATACTGGAGGTCAAGAGACATACCCAGGTGATAACTGCCTTGGGAACAGAAAGGCCCTTCCAAAGGTCATGCAGATGGAACTCTCAGGAGAGTGGGATTTACAGAATCCCGGGCCCAGGGGGAAGACATGGGGTTCCATTGCTGCATTCAAAGAGGGAAAAATGGCATGAATACATCTCTTTCCTGAGAATTTATCCAGGTGCAGAAAGCTGAGTTGCAGTGGTGTTGGTGATAGTGAAGTGAAGCAGGAAAATGACATGGCAGATGGTGTCTAAGTTCACCAAAAGCAGAAGGCTTGGGATGATCTCTGTGCTTGGGGTGATTTTAACTAGAAATGAGCATAGGAAGTAGCAGTAGAACCACCAGGCTTCATAATCTCTCATGGTCCTAGACTCACTACATAAGCAAGAACACTGGGTGCAGCAACTTTAATGTCCAGAGCAGCCCATAATTCCTAACAGTTTAAGACCTGAGGTGACAAAGTGCAGATTTCCACTAGAAAGATGGAAAATCAGTAAAATGAGTGTGACATTCTTTGTGCCATCTGCTTCTATATCTGCAGGAACCCTCACAGACACAGAGACACAGGGACAGATATTGTGATCAGTATAAGGGTGGAGTTTAAGTAACAGGTTGTGTCACTGTACTTTAGGGACCTAGGCTTTGCCTGTGCCATATACACAGTGAGGACTCATCCCTTTCTATACTTTTCCCAATGGAATTTAAGTCTCTGCATTTGTATCCATTTGAATGTTTTCATTGTCCAGTGGACCAAGGCTAGTTCCTTTCTATTTTATATCAAATATATCCAACTATTTATGGTAAAAACTGATAGTTCTGTGAACCCCTTATATTGGAAGCTGAAATGTATTTCTCTTAACATATTGAAAACTATTTAAGTCAGAGCTTTCATTTGGAGGACAAGTGGGGAAGCAGTTCCTACTAGTGGGACATGACACAGAATTCGGTATAATGGGACTTGGGTGAGGGTTGACATAGGGAAAGGTTAAGTATGTGGACACAGAATGCCTTTGGCTCACACAATTAGAATGCTTTTTGCTTAAGTAACTGATTTGCCTGCATAAGTGAAGAAAACTAAAGGTGAAATTTAAAATTCTACATGTGAGGAATCAAAATTTCAAACTGGTATGATCACAAAATAATTCCATTTCTGCCCCTTATTCACTTGGCACGTGCAGAAACACTCCAGGGATTTCAGAACCAGGACCTGGGATGTGGTAGTGGAAGGCTGGCTGAGGCATTGCTTCAAAATAACATGATTTTTGTTTATAAATGTAAATTCCATTTTCCTCTTAAAATTTAATTTATTAGTCAACTCCACACTACTTTGATGAATTACATAATTTTTATACACTTTTGAGATACCATTGTTTAATTTGCTTAAGTTAGTAATTTCTAAATATATATTTAATTCCAGGTTTAGGTGATATCATTCTAATTTACAGTAAGCTTTAAACCAATATATTAGTCAGTGTTCTCTAGAGAAAGAGAACAAAACAAAGATGTCTGTAAATATGAGATGGAAGAGTCCAAAATCCATAGGGCAGGCTTTGAATCTGCAAATTTGAATGAATCCCACAGGAGAGGCTCACTGGTTGAGGAAGCAGTGAAAAAAAACTCTGTTCTTCACTTGATTGCATTATCTCATTGGCAGGAGATACACCTTAGTTGATCACAGATACAATGAGGAACAGTTGCAATTAAATGACTGAAGATTTAAAACACCAACCTTCCAGTTTATTAAAAAACCATGAAATATCCTTGCAGCAACAGTCAGACAAGGACTTAACAAATGAAACATCTGAACATCATCATTTGGCTGAGTTGACACCAGAACATAATGATCACACTCAATATGTCTGGTGTCACTATTCAAACAAGAGAAGAAACAGAGACAATGACACATAGGAAACACTGTCACTTGAATTTAGAGGTTTAGATTGGATTTGTCAAAAGACAAGAAATACTAGGAACCATGTGAAGGAGAGAGAGACAAGGAAGGATGCTCTCTTATTGGCTTCAGGGAAGCATGGTCCTACCAACAACATGATGTCAGTCTTTTGGCCCCCAATACAGGGAGATATCAAGTTTGACTTGTTCTAAGTTACTCCATTTGTGGTACCTTGTTATGGCAATCTTGGGAAAGAGCAGATGATTGTCACATGACCTGAGGACCCTCCCATCTAACTTGTCTCACTGGATGATAGTAGAAATTTGCTGGGATCAGAAATTCATTTAGAACTCTGTTGTGAATCAAACCAGGGAATATTTATGAAAGAGACAGTTTATAGGCATAAGCTTGGAGATTCTAATTCAAAATGCTGTCAGGCTGTCAGATAGAAGTCTGGTAATATTATGGCCCATGAACTTATTAAACCATAAGCTCCTGTTACTGCAGTTTCTGAAATTTGAGAACAGTCTAATTGGGTCATTCTGTATTCATGTCTCTCATGGGGAGGTATTTAACACTGCTGACCAGGTCTGTAGTCATCTATAGGCTTGACTTCAGATCTTGGTTTTCTTCTCCAGAAAAATTTCATGAAACACAATGAAAGTTTAAGATTCCTTGAAATACAACTGTGTATATCTGGAAATCATTCCATTATCAGCTTAAGCAATAGACTGTTCATGAACAAAAAGATATGAGTGTAAGAAAATGAAGATGTTCATTAAGTGGATTATAAAGGGGACATTTTACATTGTGGACCTGGTTGTCCATTAAAATTTTTCATGTATTACTGTATTTATTCTTAATTGAAGTGAGGAAGGAATGTTAATTCTAATTTAATTTACTGAAGAGAAAAGTATGTAAAGCTTATAAAATATTTACATGACCAATATTATTTTTTTCATTTAATTGTTAACACTTTGGATCATGTTAGTAGATTTGCTTGTTGACATAACCTGTATGCCAGAAATAAACCTTTTTCATTCTGATAGAATATTT
>PVIY010015575.1:0-53532 GCA_004026745.1 Myrmecophaga tridactyla | reverse complement strand
ATGCTCCTTTCAGCTACTATATCAACAAAAGAGTAGAACATATGGAATAAAAATAAATAATAGGGGGAACAAATGAAAAAATAAATTTAGTTTGAAATGCTAGTGATAAATGAAAGCAAGGGGTAAGGGGTATGGTATGTATAATCTTTTTTTCTCTATTATCATTTTATTCCTTTTTCTGATGTCTTTTTATTTCTTTCTCTAAATCGATGCAAATGTTCTAAGAAATGATGAATATGCAACTATGTGATAATATTAAGAATTACTGATTGTATATGTAGAATGGAATGATATATTAATGTTCTTTTGTTAAGTTTTTTAATTAATAAAAAAGTTTAAAAAAAAAACAAGCAATGCACATATCTTAACAAAAATGAGAGGATTGTGGAAAGATGGCAGGGTAGGAGCTCGAGGACTCATTCTTCCACCAGAACAACTATTAAACAGGCAGGAACTGTCTGAAACCACTATTATGAAAATTCAGAGGCCAGAAGAACACTGTACAGCCTTCAGAGCAGAGTGGGAGGAAGAGGATGAGAAATTATGGTAAAGAACTATAAGCTGCTCTCACCATGAGGCAGCTGCTGGCATTGTCCCCCGTTCTCATGGCAGACCACCACAGAATCCAGCTGCTGGTGACAGAAAGGGACATAAAAATCCTCTCCTCCAGGGTGCACAGGTAGTCCAGTGGTAGAATGCCCACCTTCCATGTGGGAGACCCGGGTTCAATTCCCAGACCATGCACCCCCCCAAAAAAATAATCTTCTTCCCCAGGAACAGGGGTGGTGAACATCGGATTGCTGGGGGCCAGGCTCTAGGGGTGGCATTTTTTCAACCTACCCTGGACACAGGCAGCAGCAGCCATTGTTTCAACCCTCTCTGGACAAGAGTGGAGGAGGTGGAGATTTAAAGACACTTCATCATGGCTGCAGAGAGCAGTCAGCTGAAGGACTGCATTTGCTGGCAAGGCTGAGAAAGCTCAGCTTTGGGAGCCAGCAGAGAAGCACTTGGCACTTCTTGATCCCCTTGTGAGGGTACATCGGAGCTGGTCTGTGCCCCCTTCATGGTCTCTGGCCCTGTTTTGTCTGGGAAAGACTGACTTGGGAAATTCCTCTCCATTGTGCCTTCCTCCCAGAATTTGCCCTCTCAGAAAAAGCAGCATGAGACAACAAAAGGACCGTGCAAAACTATAAAGGATGATCTGGGGAAAAGTCTATCTGCTTCAAACACCTGGGAGAGAGAGGTCTGTCTCCTGGAAACCAGAGGGGACAACAATCAATCTCCTGTAAACAGGGGTTCTCCAAAACAATGAACAAGCAAAAGCCCAGGACAAGACAGAGGCCCCCAAAGAGAGTGAAAACCCTGCACACCGAATCTGTGTTTGGGCAGCCGTTCCTGGAAAGAAGAATGAATCCCAAAAACATCTGTCTCATCACCAACTAGTTAAAAAATCAAGAAACAGGTATCTTGGGGGATAAATCCCAAATTTAACAGTTTAAACTATTAAAATGTCCAGAGCACAACAAAGGGTACAAGACAAAGAAAGAGGAAATGATCACTCACCCAAAGGAAGGAGAAAAAATCCAGAAAGTACAAACAAAAAAGATGAGAATGTGAACATACTTTAAAAAAGCCTTTTTAAAAATGACCTTAAAAAGTTCAAGGAGACGAAGGAAAGTGCAGAGAAAGAACTAAAAGATACCAGGAAAATAATAAATGAGCAATATGAGCATCTTAGGAAAGAGATAGAAATTTTAAAAAGGAACAAGACAGAACTACTGCAGTTGAAGACCACAATAACTGAAATTAAAAAAAAAAAAAAACCCAGGAGACTTTCAAGAGCAGATTGAAGATAGCAGAAGAATCAGTGAACTAGAAGGCAGGACATTTGAAATGAGTCAGGATGAGAAGCAGAAAGGAAAAAGAACTATTAAAAGTGAAAATAGCAATGCAAGGGTAGCTCCGCGGTAGAATTCTTGCCTGCCCCGTGGGAGACTAGGGTTCAATTCCCAGAGCCTGCACATGCCCAAAAAAGTAAGTGAAAATTACCTAAGAGACCTCTGGGACACCGTCAAGCATATGAAAACACACTGTGCTATTTGAAAGGATGCATGGACCCTAGAAAAAACACATTTTAATCCTAATCCCATTTTGTAAAGGCAACCGTTTCTTATAATCCCTATTCAGTATTGCATGTTTGAAACTGTGATTAGATCATCTCCCTGGAGATGTGATTTAATCAAGAGTGGTTATTAAGCTGGATTAGGTGGAGGCGTGTCTCCACCCATTTGGGTGGGTCTTGATTAGTTTACTGGAATCCTATAAAAGAGGAAACATTTTGGAGAATGAGAGAGATTTCTAAGAGAGCAGAGAATGACATAGCCATGAGAAGCAGAGAGTCTACTAGCCAGCAACCCTTGGAGATGAAGAAGGAAACCACCTCCCAGGAAGCTTCATGAAATAGGAAGCCAGGAGAGAAAGCTAGCAAATGATGCCATGTTCACCACATGCCCTTCCAGAGAGGAACCCTGACCGTGTTCACCATGAGCCTTCTCACTTGAGAGAGAAACCCTGAACTTCATCAGCCTTCTTGAACCAAGGTATCTTTCCCTGGATGCCTTAGATTGGACATTTCTATACACTTGTTTTAAAATTGGGACATTTTCTTGACCTTAGAAATGTAAACTAGTAATTTATTAAATTTCCCTTTTTAAAAGCCATTCTGTTTCTGGTATATTGCATTCCGGCAGCTAGCAAACTAGAACACACACATTATGGAAGTCCCAGAAGGAGAAGAAAGAGAGAAAGTGTCAGAAGGAATATTCAAAGAAAGAATAACAGAGAACTTGCCAAACTTAGCAAAGGACATGATATGCACATCCAAGAAGTCCAGAAAACACCAAACAAGATAAACATGAAGAAAAATACACACCTTTATATATTTATCACCCTGTCAAATGCAAAGAACAAAGAGAAGGCTCTGAAAGCTGCAAGAGAAAAGCAACATGTTACACATGAGGAAGTCCTAATTAGATTATGTGTCAATTTCTCATCAGAAACCCTGGAGGCAAGAAAGCAGTGGGTTGAGACACTTAAAGTGATGAAAGAGAACAATTCCCAGCCAAGAATTTATATCCAGAGAGACTCTCTTTCAAAAATGAAGAAGATGCCATGCCAGAGACGTGGGTTCAATTCCCAGAGCCTGCCCATGCCAAAAAAAAACAGAAGAAAAGAAAAATGAGGGAGAAATTAAGACATTCTCAGATAAACAGACGCTGAGGGAGTGCATCACCACTAGATCTGCTCTACAAGCAATGCTAAAGGAAGTTCTTCACTCTGAAAGAAAAGGACACTAGACAGTAGGTCAAGCAGCATAAAGAAATAAAGACCCACAGTAAAGGATGCCAAGTATTAATCCCTTGGTAAACACAAAGAAAATAGATTAAAAATATATATATATATCCAGATAGAAATGCAAAGGAATGCAATATGGTACAACACACAAAAAATGAAATAAATATGAAAGTAGGAATTAACAAAAGCCAGGGACAACACAGGATAAAACTTACAAAGGCTGAATAGCAAAGTGGCAGAAGAAAGTGGCTATAGATGTAAATGAATTAAAATCTCCGGTCTAAAGGCAGAGATTGGCAGAATGGACATTAAATTCGAAGAAACAAGAAAGTCAAAAGTGAAAGGATGGAAAAATACATACCATGCAAGTAGTAACTAAAAGAGAGCTGGGGTAGTAATACTAATATCAGATAAAATAGACTGTAAGTCAAAAATAGTTATGAGGGACAAAGATAGTCATTATACTGGTAAAGGGGACAATTCAACAAAAAGATATAACAATTACACATATATATATGCACCTGAGAGCAGAACACAAACTTTATGAAGCAAATACTGACAGATTTGAAGGGAGAAACTGATAGTTTTCCTACATTAAAAGAAAGAGATTTTAAAACTTTCAATAATGTGTAAAACAGCTAGTCAGAAGATTATAAGGAAGTACAAGACTTGAATGGCACTCTGAACCAACTAGACCTAAGAGGCGTTTATAGAACACTTCACCCAAGGAAAAAAAATGTACACGTTCTTCTCAAGAGTCACCTCCAGAGTCACTCTCCAAACCATTGTTGGGTCACAAAACAAGTCTCAATGAATTAAAAAATATTGAAATCATATAATGTATATACTCCAACCAAAATAGAATGAAGCTAGAAATCAACAACCAAAGGAAAATTGAAAACTCACAAATACGTGAAAAATTAAACAACATACTCCTAAAGAACCAAAAGGTTAAAGAGTAAGTTGGAGGCTAAATTAAGAAATACCTTGAAGTGAATGAACATGAAAATGCAACATACCAAAATGCATGGGATGCAGTGAAAGCAGTGTTGAGAGGGAAATTTACAGCTCTAATGCTTACATTAAAAAATAATAAAGACTTCAAACCAGTGGTTGAACCTCAAAACTGGAATAACTAGAAAAAGAAAAGCAAACTAAACCCAAAACGACAAAGGAAGGAAATAACAAAATTGGGACATAGATAAATAAAACAGAAAAAAAAATAATAGAGAGACTCTCAAAACCAAAAGTTGGTTCTTTGAAAAAGATCAATAAAATTGACAAACCATTAGCTAGGCTGACTAAGAAAAAAATAGAAAGGATACAGATAACCACACTCAGAAATAAAAAGGGTGACATTACTACCAAATCCACCCGAAATAAAAAGAACTATAAGAGAATACTATGAACAATAAATAAGTTGCCAATAAATTAGACAACCTAGTGAAAAGGACACACAAACTACCTTCATTGATTCAAGAAGAAACAGATCTCAATAAATCAATGACTAGTAAAAAGATTGATTCACTAATCACAAACTTCCTAACAAAGAAAAACCTGGGACCAGATGGCTTCACAGAAGAATTATACCAAATATTCCAAGAAGACATAACACCAACTCTGCTCAAACTTGTCCAGAAAATTGAAAAGGAGGGAACACTCCCTAATTTATTCTACAAAGCCAACATCACCTTATACCAAAGCCAGTTAAAGACACCACAAGAAAAATAAACTACAGATAAATTTATTTTATAAATATACATGAAAACCAGTATTTTTCATGTGGTGGGGTACAAGATCAACACCAAAAAATCAATAGTGATTTTACACAGAAGCAATGAATAATCAGAAGAAGAAATCAAGAAAAATATTTTCATTTGAAATAGCAACTAAAAGACTCAAATATGTAGAAGTAAGTCTAACCGAGGATTTCAAGGATATGTACACAGAAAACTGTAAAATGCTACTAAAAGAAATCAAAGAAGACCTAAATAAATGAAAGAATATTCTGTGTTCAAGGATGAAAAGATTAAATATCACTGAGTTGACAATCCTGCTGAAAGCAATTCATAGATTCATTGCAATCCCTATAAAAAAATCTCAACAACCTACTGTGCAGAACTGGGAAAAACAATCGTCAGATTTATATGGAAGAGTAAGGGGCCCAAAGAGTTAAAGCTATCTTGAAAAAGAGGAATGAAGTTGTAGAACTCACACTTCCTGACCATGAAATTTATTACAATGTCACAGTAATTAAAACAGTATAGTTCTGGCAAAAGGAAAGACATATAGACCAATGGAATGGAATCAAGAGGTCAGAAATCAACCCTCACGTTTACGACTAACTAATTTTTGACAATGGGGCAAAGACAATTCAATTGGGAAAGAATAGTCTCTTCAACAAATGGTGTTGAGAAAACTGGATCTCCATTTGCAAAAAAAAAAAAAAGTTACCAAATCTTATACAAAAATAAATTCAAAATTGATCAGACACCTAAATATAAGAGGTACAACCATCAAACTCCTAGAAGAAAATGTAGGGAAGCATCTTCAGGATCTTGTGTTAGGCAATGGTTTCTTAGCCTTCACACCCAAAGCGCAAGAATGAAAGAAAAAACAGATAAATGAGACATCATCAAAATTACCATCCTCAGATGAATTTATCATGAAAGCAAAATGACAACCTACACAATGGGAGAAAATATTTGGAAGCTGCATATCTAATAAGGGTTTGATATCCAGAATATTTATATATATACAGAATATATAAAGAAATATACAACATATTATAATATTATATATTACATATTATGTTTTATATATTATATATTATATATCATATCTACTAATCATATACATACATTATATGTATATAAAGAAATCCTTCCATTTAACAGGAAAAGACAAACTGCCTTCTCCTTTGGAGAATGCCTGTGATCATCTCCTTTCAAGCATGTGCTTTCACTACTGAATGTCAAACAACAGACAGAGGAAAAAACCATTCAGCAAGAAAACCCTAGGTAAAAGACCGAAAATAACCTCCAGAATGAACTAATTAAGGAAATCAAATTCCTAGATTCAAGCAAAAAAATAATGTCATACTAAGAAAATCAAAGATATAGCCCAAACAAAGGAACAAGCCAACACTTCAAATGAGATCAGGAGTTGAAACAACTAATCCAGGATGTTGAAACAGACATGCAAAAGCTCATCAAAAATCACATCAATAAATTGAGGTAGGATATAAAGAAGACATTGGGCAACCATAAAGAAGAATATGAAAGTTTGAAAAAACAAATTGCATAACTTATGGGAATGAAAAGACACAATAGAAGTGATTTAAAAAAACAATGGAAATCTACAAAAATAGATTTGAAGAGGCAGAAGAAAGGAAAAATATGAGTAGGTTTCAGGGAATTGAATGACCACATGAAGTGCATGAATATACATGTTATGTCCCAAAAGGAGAAGAGAAGGGAAAAGGAGGAGAAAGACTAATGGAGGAAATTATCACTGAAAATTTCCCATCTCTTATGAATGACATAAAACTACAGATCCAAGAAGTACATGTCCCAAACAGAACAGATTCAAATAGACATATTCCAAGACACTTACTAATCACATTGTCAAATGTCAAAGACAAAAAGAGAATTCTGAAAGCAGCAAGAGAAAAGCAATCCCTCACATACAAGGGAAGCTTGATAAGACAATATGTGGATTTCTCAGCAGAAACCATGGAAGTGAGAAGGCAGTGGCAAGGTATATTTAAGATTCTAAAAGAGGAAAATTGCCAACCAAGAATTCTATATCCAGCAAAACTTTCCTTCAAAAATGAAGGGGAGATTGAAATATTTTCAAACACTCACTGAGAGAATTTGTGACTAAGAGACTGGCTGTACAAGAAATACTGAAGGGAGCACTACAGGCAGATAGGAAAACACAGGAGAGAGAGGTGTGGAGAAGAGTGTGGAAATGAAGACTATCAGTAAAGGTAAAAAGAGAAAAAAATTAGATATGACATATAAAATCTAAATGGCAAAAAGGTAGAAGAAAGTACTGCCTTTACAATAACAACACTAAATGTTAATGGATTAAATTACCCAATCAAAAGACATAGACTCATATAATGGATTTAAAAACAGGACCCATCTATATGCTGTCTATAAGAGACTCATATTAGACACAAGGACAAAAATCGGTTGAAAGTGAAAGGTTAGGAAAAGACATTTCATGCAAACAACAGTCAAAAAACAGCAGAAGTAGCTATACTAATATACCAACAAATTAGACTTCAAATGTAAAACAATTAAAAGAGACAAAGAAGGACACTATGTATTAATAAAAGGAACAATTCAACAAGAAGCCATAACAATCATAAATATTGAAGGAAGAAATAAACACCTCTACCATAAAAGTTGGAGACTTCAATTCCTTGCTTACATCAATGGATAGAACATCTAGACAGAGGATCAATAAAGAAACAGAAAATTTGAATAACACAATAAATGAACTAGACTTAACAGACATTTATAGCAGGATACACCTTTTTCTCAAGTACTTATGGATCATTCTTAAGGACAGGCCATATGCTGGGTCACAAAGTAAGTCTTAATAAATTAAAAAATATTGAAATCATATGAAACACTTTCTTGGATCATAAAGGATGAAGCTGGAAATCAATAACAGGCAGAGGGCCAGAAAATTAACAAATACATATGGGCTAAATAACACACTCTTAAACAATCAGTGGGTCAAGGAAGAAATTACAAGAGAAATCAATAAATATCTCAATGCCAATGAAAATGAAAATACAACATATCAAAATTTATGCGATGCAGCAAAGACAGTGCTGAGAGGGAAACTTATTGCCTTAAATACCTATATACAAAAAGAAGAAAGAGCAAAAATCAAGGAATTAACTGTTCACTTGGAAGAACTAGAGAAAGAACAACAAACTAATCCCAAAGCAAACATAAGGAAAGAAATAATGAAGATAAGAGCAGAAATAAATGAAATTTAGAACATGAAAACAATCAAGAAAATCAACAAAACCAGGAGTTGGCTCCTTGAGAAAATCAATAAAATTGATGGACCATTAGCAAGGTTGACAAAAAGGAAAAAAGAAAGGATGCAAATAAAATCAAAAACGGAAGAGGACACATAAGCACTGACCCTGCAAAAATAAAGGAGGCAATGAGCTCCTTTATGCTAATAAACTAGACAATGTAGATGAAATGGGCAACTTCCTAGGACATCATGAGCAACCAACATTAACTTGAGAAGAAACGGATGACCTCAACAAACCAATCACAAGTAAAGACATTGAATCATTCACCAAGAAGCTCCCGAAAAAGAAAAGTCCATGACCAGATGGCTTCACATGTGAATTCCACCTAGCATTCAAGAAAGAATTAGTACCAAACCTGCTCTAACTCTTAAAAATAAACTGAAGAAGAAAAACTACCTAACTCATTTTATGAAGCCAACATCACCCTCACACTGAAGCCAGACAAAGATATTACAAGAGAAGAAAATTACAGATCAATCTCTCTAATGAATATAGACGCAAAAATCCTCAATGAAATTCTTGCAAATTGAATCCAGCAGCATATTAAAAGAATTATACACCATGACCAAGTGGGATTTATTCCAGTTATTCAAGGATGGTTCAACATAAGAAAATCAATTGATGTAATACAACATTTCAATTAATCAAAGCAGAAAAACCACATAATCATCTTGATTGATGCAGAAAAGGCATTTGACAAAATTCAACATACTCTATTGATGAAAATTTCAAAGGATAGGAATAGAAAGGAACTTCCTCAACATGATAAAGGGAATATATGAAAAACCCACAGCTAACATCACCCTCAGTGGGAATGGGGAGAGACTGAGAGCTTTCCCCTTAAGGTCAAGGGGAAAAGACAATAAGACTAGGATGTCCACTGTCACCATTGTTATTCAACATTGTACTGGAAGTTCTAACCTGAGCAGTTAGACAAGAAAAATAAATAAAGGCATCCAAATTGGAAAAGAAGAAATAAAACTATCACTGTTTGCAGATGATATGATACTTTTTGTCAAACCACCCCCCACACAAAATCCACAGAAAAGCTACTTGAACTAATAAATGAGTACAGCAAAGTGGCAGGGTACAAGATCAATACCCAAAAATCAGCAGTGTTTCTATACACTAGTAATGATTTAGGAAGAATTTGAGGAAGGAATCAAGATAAAATATTCATTTACAATTGCAACCAAAGGAATAAAATATTTAGGAATAAATTTAACTGAGAATACAAAAAGCCTATACTCAGAAAACTACAAGAAATTGCTGAAAGAAATCATGGAAGACCTAAATAAATGGAACGACATACCATGATCATGGATTGGAAGCCTAAAAATAGTTGAGATGTCAATTCTACCTAAATTGATTTATAGATTCAATGCAGTACCAATTAAAATACCAAAAAAAAAAAAACCCTACTTTGCAGGAATAGAAAAACCAATCACCAATTTTATTTGGAAGGGCAGTGTGCCCCAAACAGTTGAAAATATCTTGAGAAAGAAAACTGAAGTGGGAGGTCTCACACTACCTGACTTGAAAGCATATTACAAAGCTACAGTGGTCAAAACAGCATGGCACTGTTGTAAAGATAGGTATACTGACAAATGGAATCTAATAGTGTTCGGATGCATACCCTCTCATCTATGGGCAATTGATCTTTGATGAGATGGACCAGCCAATCCATCTGGGAAAGAGGAGCCTCTTTAATAAATGATACCTGGAGAACTGGATATCCATATGCAAAAGAATGAAAGAGGATCCAAAGCTCACACCTTATACAAAAACTAGCTCAAAATGGATCAAAGACCTAAACATTAGAGCTAAGACCATAAAACTTTTAGAAGAAAATGTAGGGAAATGTCTTATAAAACTTGTAATAGGAGGCCATTTCCTAGCTCTTACACCCAAAGCATGAGCATTGAAGAAAGAAATAGGTAAATGGGATCTTCACAAAATTAAATGGTTTTGTGCTTCAGAGAACTTTGTCAAGTAAGTAAAAAGGCAGCCTATGCAATGGGAGACAATATTTGGAAATCACATAGCAGATAAGCATTTAGTATCCAGAGCATATAAAGAGATTCTTCAGCTCAACAACAAAAAGACAGACAACCCAATTAAAAACTGGGCAAAAGACATGAACAGAAGAAGAAATACAAATGGCTAAAAGGCGCATGAAAAGATGCTCAACTTCATTGGCTATTGGGGAAATGCAAATCAAAACCACAATAAGATATCATCTAACACCCATCAGAATGGCCATTATCAAAAAAACAGAAAACAACAAGTGCTAGAGAGGATGTGGCAAAAGAGGCACACTTCTCCACTGTTCGTAGGAATCTAAAATGGTACAACTGCTGTGGAAGGCAGTTTGGTGGTTCCTCAGGAAGCTAAGTATAGAATTGCCTTATGATCCAGCAATCCCATTACTACGTGTCTATTCAGAGGATGTGAGGGCAAGGATACAAAGGGACATTTTCACACCAACGTTTATAGCAGCATTATTTACAATTGCCAAGAGATGGAAACAGCCCAAATGTCCATTAACAGATGAGTGGCTAAACAAGCTGTGGTATATACATATGATGGAATATTATGCAGCTGTAAGACAGAATAAAGACATGAATTATGTAACGACATGGATGGATCTTGAGCACATTATGCTGAGTGAATGAGCCAGAAACAAATGGATAAATACTGTATGGTCTCACTGATAGGAACTAACATTAATGAGTGAATGTGGAGGAATTCATTTAAGAATATAGGTTATCAAGAGATAGAAATAGGGTAGAGATGGGGTCATTGGTGCTGAAGGAGTAGTTTGTGCAACAGGACTGACTGTGAAAATTCAGAAATGAATAGCATAATACTACCTGATTGTAGCACAGTAATATAAGTACACTGAATGAAGCTGAATGTATGATAGAGGGAGAAGGGTTGGGGGCACGTATGAAACCAGAAAGAAAGATAGATGATAAAGACTGAGATGGTATAATTTAGGAATGCCTAGAGTGTACAATGATGGTGATTAAATGTACAAATTTAAAAAAAATTGTTTTTGCATGAGGAAAAACTAAGGAATGTCAGTATTGCAAGGTATTGAAAATAGATGGTATATTGGAAAAATGTCTTCAGATAGGGTATGGTGGCGAAGGCATGTCTATACGCTTAGGCTGGATTGAATGATGTGTGAATAAAACTATTTAAAAATGAACAGAGCGAAACAAATGCTAGAGAAATGTGGAGAAAGAAATGTACCTATGCACTGTTGGTAGGGAAATGAGAGGTGCAGCCCTTGGAGGGCAGCGTGTGGTTCCACAGGAGGCTAGGGGTGGGGTTGCCATATGATCCTGAAACCCCATTGCTCAGTATATATCTGGAGGAGCTGAGTGTGGGGACACGAATGGACATTTGCACACTGGTGTCTCTGGTGGCAATGTTCATGATCCACAATGAATGCAGGTGGCGTAAGGGTACAACGACTGAGGAATGGAAGGGGGAACTATGGTAGATACGTACAATGGACTGCTGAGTGGCTGCAAGAAGGAATGAAGTCGTGAGCCTTGCAACTAGGTGAATTAACTTTAAAGACAGTATGTTGAATGAAATGGCAGAAACAGAAAGACATATATTATCCAGCCTCACTCATACGGACTAACTATAATGTACAAACTTGGAGAATTGAAGTCAAGAACATGGGTTGCCAGGTTGGGACCTTTTGTAAAGGGTTCTAGATTGTAAGTTCTTACAGCAGTCACGTATATTCAGGAGGTGTAACTGTTATTTCTAAATTCTGAGATACTGAACTATTTGAGTATAACCTAGTCATTCCCTGAAACTTCGGGTATGTATGTGACACCTAAGACTCTGAGTTAGAGCACTGAAGCTATGAAACGCAGCATTTCTCCATACAGCAACTGTTTAAAAAGTTGAAAAAGGGATCAGACTTCAACTAGAGATTATGAATGAAGCTGATTTGGATAGGACTAAGGTATATCAGAATACAGGGTAAAGGATGATATGGTCTGTATTTTAAAACTTCAACTGCTGTGTAAGACTAAAAGAAGGGATGTTTATTTGGTGCAAAATTTATATTTTAGGTAGTGCATTATCTAATTTAACTTGTATGATCAGTTCTTTTGAATACCATACTTACATGGAGTCTTGACTAGGGATGAGATCCTGGTGGTTTGTACAGATTATTGTGATGCCCTGATATATCCCAGAGTAATTTGGGCAGAGAATAAAAAAGTATTTGCAAAGTCCCCTTGGGGAACTGAGGAGAAAGGAGGAAATATTCAACTTCCCCATCTGGGGAATTCCTGATATTCTTGCAAACAGTGGGGACAACAAATTCAGTAGGCTGAGCCCTCAATCTTGGGGTTTGCCCCTATGAAACTTATTCCTGCAAAGGATAGGCTAAGGCTACTTAAAATTATGCCTTAGTCACCCCCAGAGAACCTCTTTTTTTTTCTCATATGTGGCCTCTTTCTCTAAACCAACTCAGCAGGTGAACTCACTGACCTCCCCACTTCATGGGACACGACTCCCAGAGGTGCAAACCTTCCTGGCAACATGAGACAGGACTCCTGGGGGGCTGAGCCAGGACCCAGCATCAAGGGATTGAGAAAATCTTCTTGACCAAAAGGTAGAAGAGAGAAATGAGACAAAATAAAGTTTCAGTGGCTGAGAGATTTCAAACAGAGTCAAGCAGTTATCCTGGAGGTTATTTTTATGCATTATATAGATGCCCCTTTTTAGTTTAAGGGATATTGGAGTGGCTAGAGGGAAGTACCTGAAAGTGTTGAGCTGTGTCCCAGTAGCCTTGATTCCTGAAGACGATTGTATAAACTATACAGCTTTTACAATGTGATCATGTGATTGTGAAAACTTTGTTCTGATGCTCCTTTTATCCAAGGTATGACAGATGAGTAATAAAATAAGAATAAAACTAAATAAATAATAGGGGGATAAAGAGTAAAAAAATGGATAGTTTGAAATATTAATGGTCAATGAGAGAGATGGGTAAGGGGCATGTCTGATTTTTTTCTTTCTCTGGAGTGATGCAAATGTTCTAAAAATGAGAATGCACAACTATGTGATGATATTGTGAGCCATTGATTTTATACCATGTATGGACTGTATGTGTGTGAAGATTTCTCAATAGAATTTTTGTTTGTTTTTTTGGCATGGGTAGGCTCTGGGAATCAAACCCAGGTCTCCAACATGGCAGATGAAAATTCTGCCACTCAGACACTGTTGCTTGCCCTCAATAAAAATATCTTTAAAAATACACATCTCACTTTTGATATCAAGGCTCTCTGGTCATAAAATAATAAATTGACACATTTTAGAGTGAAAAAATCAGAAAATAGCAAGCTTTGGAGAGGATGTGGAGAAATAGGAACACTCATTCATTGCTGGTAGCCATGTAAAATGGTGCAGCCACTGTGGAAAACATTTTGGCAGTTCCTCAGAAAGCTAAATATAGAATTACCATGTGACCTGACAATCCCCCTACTTGGTATATACTCAAAAGAATTGAAAACAGGGGCTCAAACAGATATTTGCCTACAGTTGTTCATAGAGGCATTATCACAATTGCCAACAGATGGAAGCAAACCAAGTGTCCATCAACTGAAGAATGGATAAGCAAAATGTGGTCTATACATACAATAGAATATTATTTGACCACTAAAAAGGGATGAAGTCCTGATGCATATGACAACACGGATGACACTTAAAGACATTATGCTGAGTGAAATAAGCCAGACCAAAGGAACAAATATTGTATGATCTTATTAATATGAAATCGTTATAATAAATAAACTTATGCAATTAGGAACTAGAATATAGATTACAGGGGATGGGTGGGGTTAGGGAATGGGAAGTGAAGACTTGAAATGTCATGCTCCTATTTGGGATGATGGAACTGTTTCGGTAATGAATGGTAGCACAATATTGTGAATGCAAGTAACAACATTGAGATAAATAACTGAATGTGATCAAAAAACTGGAAATGTTAGATTGCATATATCGTAAGAGAATAAAAAATTTTATGGAACTAACTACACAAACAGTGGATCTGAAGTTAATCCATGGACTATAGCTAATAGTACAATTATGAAAATGTGCTAGCATTAATTGTAAAAAATGTTCCACAGCAATGCACGGTGTTAATAATAGATTGGTATACGGGAATTCTGTATTTTACACATGATTGTTCTGTAAACCCACAACTTCTCTAATAATTAAAAAAACTTTATTGTTAAAAAATGCCAAGCAGCATCTGAGCCTTCATGAGTCGTAATCTTTTTCTGGCAGAGGGTCTTGCCTTGACTTCGGTGGCTGCTGACAGTTCAGGGTGGAAGCTGCTGAAGTTTGGGATGGCTGTGGCAATTTCTTAAAATAAGAAAATGTGGTTTACCATATTGATTGAATGTTCCTTTTATGAAAGATTATTTTGTTGCATGTGATATTGTTTGATAGTATTTGACCCACAGTAGAATTTCTTTCAAAATTGAAGTCAATCCTCTCAAACTCTGCCACCGTTTATCAACTAATTTGATATGATATTCTAAATCCTTTCTTGTCATTTCAACAATGTTCAGAATATCTTCACCAGGAATGTATTCTATATCCAGAAACCACTTCCCTTGTTCATCCATAAGAAGCAAATCTTCATCTATTAAAGTTTTCTCATGAGATTGCAGCCATTCAGACACATCTTCAAGCTAGTTCTTCTAATACTAGTTCTCTTGCTATTTCCACCGCTTCGGCAGTTATTTCCTCCACTGAAGTCTTGAATCCTTCAAAATCATCCATGAGGGTTGGAATTGACTTCTTCCAAACTCCTTTGAATGTTGATATTTTTACTTCCTCCTGTAAATCATGAATGTTTGTACTGGGATCTAGAATGGTAGATGCTTTCCAGAAGGTTTTCAATTGGCTTTATCCAGATCCATCAGGGGGATCCTTACCTGTGGCAGCTCTAGCCTTATGAAATAGATTTCTTAAACATTAGGAGCTGACAGAGGAAATGACTCCTTGATCCAGGGGCTGCAGAGTGGATGTTGTGTTAGCAGGCATGAGAACACTATGAATATTGTTGTACATCTCCAACATAGCTCTCAGGTGACCAGGTGCGTTGTTAATATATATTAACATATTTTGAAAGGAATTTTTATTTGTGGGCAGTAGCTCTCACCCATAAGCTTAAAATATTCAGTAAACCATGTTGTAAATAGATGTGCTATCATACAGGGTTTGCTATTCCATTTTTAGAGCACAGGCAGAGCAGATTTAGCACCATTCCTTTTTTTATTTTTTTGTATGCTGTATGGTGAGGGTCGCACATCTCATTCTTTTTCCATGTGAGTATCCCGTTATTTCAGCACCATTTGTTGAATTTTTGCTTGTGTTTTTTTCTTTGTTTGCTTGTTTGTTTGTTTGGGGGGAAGTGCATGGGCTGGAGTCAAACCTGGGTCTCCCGTATGGCAAGGGAGAATTCTACCACTGAACTAAGCTTGCACCCCTAGACCTAACATCTTTCTTAAGGGCCCCAGGATGTTCAGAATGGTAAGTGAGCACTGGCTTCAACTGAAAATCTCCAGATGCATTAGGACAAGGGAGTCAGCCTGTCCTATGAAGATGTGAAGCCAGGCCTTGATTCTCTCTAGCGATGAAAGTCCTAGATGCCACCATTTTCCTACAGAAGGTTGTTTCCTCTACGTTAGAAATCTGTTATCTAGGGTGCATGGGTGGTTTAGTGGTAGAATGCCCGCCTTTCATGTGGGAGACCCGGGTTCGATTCCCAGACCATGCACCGCCCCCACCAAAAAAAAAAAATCTGTTATTTCGTGTAGCCTCCTTCATCAGTGATCTTAGATCTTCTGGATAACTTATGGTAGCTTCTACATCAGCCCTTGCTGCTCCACCTGGCACTTTTTTATTATGGAGATGACTTCTGTCTTTAAACCTCACGAACCAACCTCTGATTGCTTCAGACTTTTCTTCTGCGGCTTCCTCTCCTCTCTCAGCCTTGAAGATATTTAAGATCTTGCTCCAGATTAGGCTTTAGCTTAAGGGGATGTTGTGGCTGGTTTGACCTTCTACCCAGACCATCAAAACTTTCTTTGTATCAGCAATAAGGCACTTTCACTTTCTTATCATTTTTGTGTTCACTGGAGTAGCACTTTTAATTTCCTTCAGGAGCTTTTCTTTTGCATTCAAACCTCAGCTAACCATCTAGCAAAAATGGCTGAGCATTTGGCCTGTCTTGGTTTTTGGCATGCCTTCCCCACCCAGCTTAATAATCATTTCTAGCTTTTGATTTAAAGTGAGAGATGTGTGACTCTTCTTTTCATTTGAACATTTAGAGGCTATTGTAGGGTTATTGATTTGCCTGATTTCGATATCGTTGTGTCTCAGGAAATGGTACGGCCCTTGGAGATGGAGAGAGATGGAGGAACGGCTGGTCTGTGGAGCACTCAGAGCACACGTGACATTTATCGAGTAAGTTCACAGTGCGTTGGCGCCCCAATTGCAATAATGACATCAAAGATCACTGATCACAGATCACCATAACAGATACAATAATAATGAGAATGTTTGAAACACTGCAAAAATTGCCAAATGTGACCCAGAGACACGAAGTGAGCACATGGTAGATGGAAAAATGGTGCTGGTAGACTTGCTTGAGGCAGGAATGCCCAAAATCTTCAATTTCTAAAAGTTGTAAAGTCTGTGAAGCACAATAAAGCACTATGTAATAAAATGAGGGAAGCCTGTGTGGCTTAGAGCAACCGATGGTGTGCATGCCTGCGTCCCAGCTCCCAGGTCCTGACAGCACTGCCATGCCCAGGCCTCTCCCTGTGCCTTCCAACCGCCACCCACTGTCTGACCCAGTAGTTCAGTGCTATGTTAATACATCTGCTGCTTCCCTATCCCTTACCCCAGGTTGAGGACATTATTCTTGTAGTGTTTACTACTGATTCTATTTGATAACAATCTAAAGTTTTTGCATGTATTGTCACAGGGTAGAATGGCCTAGAGTTCTCCATTTTTGTAATGGTATTCATGAGAGGCTCCATAATAAGCAGTCTTCAAACATCCGTTTATTAATAACCCGGGAAGCTGTGTCCAAGATAACAGAGGAAACAGATGCTCAAAGGAGGGTTTTTGGAGGACCGTGTGCCTTGGGGCTCCCCGGGTGTTGACAGGGGCCATGACGAACCTCGCTGGCCATGTTGCTTATCACTCCTCAGGCAAGACCTTGGACTCTCAGACGTTCCTGCCCTCTGCTCAGTTCTTCCCAAGGGCAATTCCAAGGCCATAGTTTTAGTTTTTGTTTTTGTTTGGGGGGGCAGGTTGGGGGGCTGTCACACTTGTACCAAAGAGCTCAGAGGTCTAAGATGCCAGGGAATGCTGGTTTTGCTTGTTTGTGATTTTCACTGTAGGACTTCTCAGAACTTTCCATTTTTTAATCTCCCAAAAAGGGATATGCCCCTGAAGCTTGTATTCACGGTATGATAATTAATTTCACATGTCTACATGGCAGGTGATGATATCAGCTGTTTGGTCACGCAGGCACTGGTCTGGTAGTTACTGAGGGTATTCCATAGATGGGCTTTGCGTCTACAATCAGTTGATTGCATCTACAAGCAACAAGGGAGGTTGTCCCCAGCAATATGGGGAGCCTCTTCATCCAATTAATTGAACGTGTTAAAAGCTGAAACTGAGGGGTTTCAGAGTCCAGGAGAATTTCTGCCTCAGTTTCAGTATCGGCTCTTGCTGGAATTTCCAACCAGCTTTCCCTGGGGAGTTTGGATGAAGGACTCAACAACACACTTATCAGAGTTTCTGACCTGTCCTATAGGGTTCAGACTTGTGAGCCCCCAGAGTTGTGTGAGCCAATTCTTCATAACAAATCTCTCCAATCCCCGCCCCCTCCCCATGCCCCACATTCTCCCATTGGTTCTCTTTCTCTGGAGAAACTTACTCCACGCAGTGAACCACAGACCTCTTGTTCCACGGGGATCCCCGGAGAAGGTCTGGGCACCTCTCCACAGCTACCACTCACTTGCTTTCTAGCTGTATCTCCCTGTCACGGGCATCCCCCCTGGTGCCAGCTCTCCGCCCCATGGGCTCTCGATGAGACCCTCCCAGCCAGCCCAGCTTTGCACACATGGAAGGAAGGGTTTGCTTCCTTTGACAAGACTCTGTGGTCAGATTGGGAGCTCACAGCCCCGGGGTTGTCCCAGGGCAGAGGAGGACCAAGAACCACCTCCCCGGGGCCCCCACCCTTCGATGCCCCCCTGGATGAAGATGGGCCAAGCACCCTGTCCTCAAGCACCCCCAGGTGGTGGGTCAAGAGTGTGACTCTGACCTCTGAGCTCAGACAGGCTTATCCATTTACACATTCAGCATGGCGGTGGGCACAGGCGTCGGGCGGGTGGACACTGATTCGGGGAGCTGCCTCCACCTGCAGGGTGGCCTGGAAGGTGAGGGGTGGATGTGAGTTCTCAGGGACAGGTGAGGCAGCGGTAGGGAAGGGGACATCAGCGACACAGAAGGGTGAGCGACCCCAAGAGAGGAGCCCGTGAGAACAGCAGTTGGCAGGGGCTCACGGGTGGTTGTGAAGCCTGGGCTGGGGGCTGGCCAGGGGGTGGGGGGCTTTGGGCGGCATGACAACATGCTGGCCCCAACCTCTGAGGGAGCTTGGGTTGGTTCCTGGAAGGCACAAGCCTGGGACCAGCAGCTGCTCTGCCCAGAAGCTCCGGGAGCTTCAGAGCCAGGAGTGGGAGGACAGGTGTGTCTCCAGCAGCCAGGAGCACTAGGGGGAGGAGGGAGGTCAGAGGAGCAGTCTGGCCCTCGGGGAGCCCCCCACTCCGTCCCCTGCAGCCAGGCCTCAGTGGCCAGAGGTGCACCCCCTCCCCGGAGCCCAGCCCCCTGGGGTGGTAGCCATCCCCTCTGAGCCTGGCCAGCTCCACTGTCTCCCTGGACATCACCTGCCTTTCCCATCCCTGGGGTAGCCCAAATGGCCATGTTGTGTAAAAAGAACAAGCAATAAAATCGAGCAAGCTCAAGTTATTATTTCACCCTCCATGTCCTTGTTCTGCTAACTCTGCTCACTCTCGGCTCGGCTACATGTCTCCCGCGTAATTAAATGTTGGAACGTTTCGTTCCCTTGTGTGCAGCCAGCTGGAAAATGAGCCTGTGGCTTCTCGCAAAGCAGGGCACGCAGGCGGTGGGGACTTTCTGACCCTCTGCCCCCCTCTGGAGCAGCCCTGCAGGGCTTTCCTCAGTTTCCCTCCTACTCAGTGGGGTGCTGACTGGGGAGCACTCCGGAGCACTCGCACTTCCCCAGGTCCCTCCAAGCGGGTCTTCCCAAGGGATGCTGCAGACTGATGGGTCTCTGGAACCCTAGACCGCCCTGGGGGGGCTCGGGAAATGGAGAATGCACCTGCGATCGGGCACCCCCCGGGGCTGCAAGCCTGAGGCCGGCTGGTCGCACACCTGCAGAGTCTGAGCCCCATCCCAGGTGAAGTGGTGGTGGGAAGCAGGAGGAGGGGAGAGAGACCCACAAAAGGCAAGTGCGGGCCTGGAGGTGCCTGTCACAGGGGACTGGGGCCCATGGCAGGGTCCGAGGAGATGGCATGCAGCATCTGGCCGGCCCCCCAGCCCCAGAGAGGCCCTTGGGCCCCGGGCAGAGGTGGAGGCGGCCATGGGTGTCTCCAGGGGGTCCCCACTGGCCCCTGCAGGAGCAGGCAGTTTCCTCGCCTCCGGGAGCCTCCCTTTCCTCTCCTGTTCCCAGTCAAACGCTCAAGGTCCCCAGGGCTCGTGGCCCTCACCCTCCCAGGCTGGAAGGGCTCCAGAGGTTCCAGGGAAAAGGGCAGGTCCCCTGCTATGCCCAGACTGAAGGGAGCTGGGAGCTCAGCAGTGCAGACGCTGCCCCTCTCAGCCCTGACCGGGGGTGGCAGGCGGGCTGCTTCTGGGGCCTCACCGTATCAGGGGCCCTTCACCGCTGCCTCCTGGGGTGGACAGTAAAGAGAATGTCACCTCAGAGAGGTTCCAGGCTTGCCAGAGCCTCCTCCTACGTGGCCTCCGCGGGCCTCCCACTGCCCTTCACCCCGACGCTGCCAGCTGGTGCGCTCTCGGGGCTGGGCCCTACCCAAAGCGTTCCCATGCATTTTAATCTCACAGGAATCCTGAGAATACAGTACGGTTTTCTCTTAGCCCCATTTCAAGGAAGGGTGTGCTGATATCTGGAGGGCCTGGGCCCTTGTGAGGGTCGTGCAGGTAAAAACAGGGTCTCTGAGCCAGCAAAGTGTGCGTCCAGCACCCGCCCCCGTGACGCTGTCTCAGAAACCCCAACAAGAGCCTGCTGCGTCTCTACCTGAGAGCCCCAGGGGAGCAGGCTCGCTCACAGAAGAGCGCACAGGCCCACGGCATGCGGGCACACCTCCGCACGGGTTCACCTGCATGCACGCACACTTGCACACGGGCACACTTGCACAGAGGCACACCCACATGTGGCTCACCTTATGTACGCACACCTGCACACAGGCACACCTGCCCATGCTCACCTCATGCGGGCACACCTCAGGCAGGCACACCGGCATATGGGCACAGCTCATGCGGGCACACCTGCACATGGCACACCTGCACATGGCACACCTGCACACGGGCATGCCTCAACGCAGGCACACCTGCACACCCAGCCACCCCCACCTGAGGCTCCAGGGAGCTAATCCCATCACAGGAAACCGCAGCGGGGGCCTCACATCGACTGGGTGTCCCCAGCGGAGGACGGGAGACAGAAAACACGTGGCAGAGCTGCTGGCCCGGCCTAGCCCAGCTGGGGCTGACACCCAGCGAGAGGGCGGGAGGGAAGGCCCTGCCCATCCTCCTCGGGACCAGCCCCTGGCCTACGGGCAGAGCTGTCTGCGGTGTCTCTGGGTCTGGTGCTTGTCCACTGTCCCAGGACACGCAGCCTCCATCCATGCGTCTGCCATCCGTGCCCCAGCGGTCAGCCCTTGACCCCAGCCACTTCTGCTCCTCTCCACGTGCTGGCTCTTGGCTTGGGGAGTGTTTCTCCCCAAAGCAGTGTTTCTAGTGTGTGAAGCAGGGATTCTGTTAGCGCCTAGTTTGGCAAGAAGGGGCAGCCCAGCCCTAAGCAGTGGGCCCCCTCGGTGCATGGCACCCCCTGTGCAGCTCCACCTCTGCCAGGAGAAACATGGGCACATGAGTGGGCACCACGAGGGAGACGAAGGTCCTCTGTGATGTGACAGATGGTGGGGAGAGGACGTTTGAGCTGAGGCTGTAGGCAGAAGTCAAACCACAGGAGCAGGAAGACAACTGCGAAGACCCTGGGCCTGTAAAGGTCTCCAAAGGACAAGAGGCATGTGGCAGGGGGAGCGGGGGTGCAAAGGGGACACAGCATCTCTCACCAACGGCTCAGGGCTGCTGCGGGGAAAGAGGAACCGGAGGTTGTGAGCAGGGAGCCACAGGAGCGGCCTCTCATCCCAGAAAGCTCGCTCCAGCTCACCGCGGGGGCCAGCGAGAGGTGGGAGACAGCGGTGGCTGGGAGGAGGTGAGGATGGGGTGGGTCTGAAACACCTGCTGTGCCAGCCGGGAGCAGGGGAAGTTGAGGCTGAAGGGGTCGGAGGGCAGCGCAGGCGAGAGTTGAGGAGGTGGCTTAGGGCAAGGCACCAGGAATGGAAGAGGAAAGGAGCAGAGGTTCGGGGGTGGCATCTGAATGCAGGAAGCTCAGAATAGTAGATGGAGAAGCTTCCTGGGGGTTTCGTTCTCCCTTTACCAGCAAAATGCTTCCTTCAAATGAAGTCAGATGCAAGTGCCCAATCAATGGAAGGAAGGAAAGGCGAGACTTCCCTCTCTCCTTAAGGTGAGGTGGGGAACTGGAACTTTCTCCGTACCCCCTAAATCAAACCCCATCAGCCTCCAGGCGGCCCAAGGCACCTCCTGGGGAACCCACGGGCTCTGCGGCACACAGTTTGAGAACCCTGGGGTGGGCTCGTTCTGTTGGTGTAGACACATGGGGGGCCACAGCCACACAGTGAGTGTATCCCCCAAACATGGGGAGACCTCCCAGGTCAAGCCCACCTGGCGTTTGGCCTGACGTCTGCCCTCCCGGAAGTTCTCCTGGCCCCTGCCTCTACTGCACCACCGGCGGCTTCCCCGTTCTCCTCCTGGGCTGTGTTACGTCACCAGCATGGGACGCTGCTGGGAAGGCGGCTCCTTTGTTTTCCCAATGCTTCTAGCAGGCAGTCCTAAGGAGGACGCGTCGTAGGAGGGTGAGGAGTTAGGGTTAGGGAGGCCCCTGATGAGCGACCCCTCACCCTGGCTCACCCTCACCCTAGTGCTGGGAACCCTCTCAATCCATCAGGCCTGAAGCCCAGGGCCAGGGGGCAGCTCCCCGAAGCCCCAGGCCGGCAGGGACAGTACCAGGCGTCCCACCTGATGCTGCCCTGCCGGGACTGGGAGGTCTGGGGGATGGGGGAGGGGGCTCTGGCTGCTGGAGAAGGTCCCCCGAGCTGGGGTCCCCCCAGGACACCACACTGCCTGGCCTAGCCTGGAGGGCGCCTCCAACCCGGGAACCCCCTAAGGTCCTGGCTCTGTCTTCTTGGCCCCGGTTCCATGGGCCATCCCAGATCCCATGAGGGCAGGGCCAGCAAGAAGGGAAGCGAGGCCTGCCAGGAAGGAGCTCGGTCCTGGGCGTGGGACACTGCCCCTCGGCCACCCTTCCCCAGCAGCTGAGCAACAGACCCACGTCTGCCGGGGTCTCCATGCCCTCCTGCTCTCCCAAAGCACCTCCTCCCTGACAGCCTGAGGGTGCAGCCCTGGGTGGGAAGGAGGGTCGGTGTCTGTCTCCTGGCACGACTCCTCCGGCACGCACCATTCTAAGTTGAAAAGGCCCATCAGACAGGGCGCCGCACACTTCCACGGCCACCTTGTCACAGTGGCCTCAGAGTCCGTGGGAGACTTGCAGCCCCCTAAGCCTTCTGCTCCCCCCACCCCAGCAGCACCCAGCCAGCCCCATGGACAGCCGGGGGCCCGTCGAGGCTCTAGGCAATGTACCCCAGCCGCCTTCCCCTATTCCAGAGACCCCAGTGGTGGCCCAGTTTCTTTACGTCGGGAGGCCAGGGATGGCCTCTAGGCCTGCAGTGGCCCATTGTCCTCCCCAGCCAGGGAGGCCTGGGCCCCTGCCTCCCTCCCCAGGCCCTCTCTATCCCTTGATCCCCCTCCATCCCCTCCTGTTAGGGTGCCAGAGGCATCCAGCCTGACCCCACAAGCCAGCTCTCAGCCCCTGGGCACTGCCCCCACCTACACTGAAAAGCAGAGCGCGGAGGGCCCCGCAGGAGGTGCTGACACCCTCCGAGGAGGCCGTGACCCCACCCACCCCCGCTCACCAGCTCGGCCGCGGCCCGGTGGGGTGGCCACTGCGTCTGGGTCTCGGGGAGGCCGGGCAGAGCCCCTTGGGCGAGTGCCTCCCACGCCAAGCCCGCGTGCCCCAGTGGTCTACAACGATGGTGTGTGACGATGGTGACTAACTGTCAGCAGTGGGCTCAGTGTGAGCCGGGCACAGCTCACACGAGACGCTCCCGCCGGTCTGCAGGCGACGCCAGGGCAGAGGTGCAGGAAGAGGTTGGCACAGACATGCAAAGCGGACACCCAGCCTCGTCCTTCCAAGGGGTCCGTGGAGTGGAAGCACTAACTGCATCAAGTCGGGGCCTGGGGTGTCGTGTCATTGAGTCTGAATCGGCCCAAATACTCTGTCACCTCTGCAGGCTGGGCTCCGGGCCCTGCTCCCTGCTCTCTAGACCCCCCTAAGGGAGGTGCCCAGCCGCTCCGCCGCGCCCCCTGCCACGGCCACCAACCACGCGCGGTAGGGAAGATGGAGACACGTCTGCGCTGTCCCAGGAGGAACCTCAGCACCACAGGGCTGCGGCCTGCACAGAGGGTGCAGGGACACACCCCATGCCCCAAGCCACGCAGCCAAGAAGGGTAGCCCGGGGCTCCGTGCCCGACCCTGGGACCAACGCAGCGGGCAGTGCTGGGAAGGGAGGAGAGAAGAGTCAAGTCACCAGTGCAGCCCCCTCCCCGCAGCTGGGCGTGTGGAGCGCGGCAGGGGAGCTCCAGTCCCCAGGCTGCGCCCGGCCTGGAGATCACAGCCCTGGGAGGGGTGGCCTTCGAGATGCATCCTAAGACAACAGTCACGACTGTTACTCAGGACGGCCTGTGCCTGCAGGCTGCACACCCCATTTGCTGCCAGGGTCCCTCCCGGCGCTGTGACCCCAGGAGACCAGGGGAGGCCCCGCCCCGCACACAGGGCACCAGAGGGCCCGGGGCACAGCAGGTGGAGGCCCATGGGGCTCCTTCTGAGGGACTGCAGCCCGTGCAGGGGACAAGGGGCCTCCCCGGCTGTCCCTCTCCTGCCTCTCAGGGACCAGGGCCGGGCCTCGCAGTGTCCCTGGGGAGGGGACAGGGGGCCGCCCAGCCCTGCGGATCCTCCTCCCTGCGCAGCCTGGCTGGGGGCACGGCGGCAGCGGCAAAGGACCAAGCTCTGTGCAAACATCCTGCCTTCTCCCCGGGACGCACTTTAATAAAAGACCACGGAAATGTCAGCACGCCTGAACAAACAGCTGTGCTTCACAGAGGAGCGCAGCCTGCGAACCAGCGCCCCGGGCCCCATCTTCGAGGTGGCTTTGGAAAGCTGCCTGCCAGAGAGGAAAGCACGGAATTGTTTCCCACGGGGGGAGCGTTTAGGGTCGCAGGTAGCTGAACCAGGGAGGCAGGCTTGCAAAGACCGGGGCATCCCCGAAATGTCGGGGTTCTGGTACCCAGCAGCCAGGACTCTGCTGTGGGCCAAGGGGCAGGGTATGGGCTGACAGCAGGCTCCCCCGGAATGGGCTCCGCTCAGGTAGGGGCCACCCCACTTTCCTCCTTGGAGCTCTGGGTTGGTGGAGGCACTGAGGGGCCCCAACCTGGGGTTTAGCAGCAGAAGGAGACATCCAGGGGCTGGCGGGAGACCCTTCCCACCTCACTGTGTCAGCTGAACAGGGTTGGGGTGAGGAAATGACCCATCAGGGTGCTGGTGGAGGGGCTCCCAATCATCCCACTGCATAACCTTCCAGGATGGGAGAAGGGGCAGCTCCAGCTTCATCCAGGCTGACTTCCCAGTCCTTCCCTCCCCAAGGGGAAGCTTTCCAGGGTGCAGGGCCCCTAGGGGCTCCCAACAGCCCCTGTGATGTGTGTGGCTTGGGGAGAGCTGGGTGCAGGAGCAGCCGGACACTCAGCCCAGACACAGGTCAGCTGTAGCAGGACATCAGCCTCCTGGCCTGGGGCCTTTCCACCCTAGACCCCTCGAGGGAGCCAAGCACAGGGAAACCGAGGCATCAGGCGTGAACGTCACTGTTCCCCACTCCATCTCCCAGTCCCCGCTCGGGGAGGCCTGCTTCTTGTGCTGGGGACAAGGCCCAGCTGCAGAACCTGGGGTTCCCTGGCCCTCGGGGTGCAGCTTCTCGTCTTCTGACACAGATGTGCCCACTACTTGAAGTTTGTCCCCTTTGATCCTGTGAGAACCCCAGAAAGCTGAGGCTCTAGCCCTTGCCTAAACAGTTCCAGCCTGACCTTGGGAGAGGCCCAGTTGGGAATGAGCCTGACCAATTTAGAAGCCCCACGCGGATGACCTCCCTCCCTCCAGACCCCTCCCGCTGCGGGGACCAGGCGGCCGCTCTCAGCCCCTACTCACCCCCATCAATCAATATTTTTAATTACTTACATGATTGACTAATAAAATTCTCCACTGACTAATTGATTTTCTGATCATCCGAGAGCCACTGTTTTCATTAAAAGGCTACTTAGGTGACTATTTTTTGTTCACGTAAATGGGAGGTTGTATTTCTTCTGGTCATTTTGGAAGAAGAAAAATGGGAGGGGTCAGGGGCAGGGGACATCCCAGAGGCTGAGAAGATTCCAGGCCCAAACCGGGAGACCCTGAGATAAACCAAACGGCACCCAGCTCAGCTCAGGCAGCCTGGCAGCCCCACCCTACACAGAGACCTTGAGACAGGTCAGGCCCGCTGGTCAGAGGGTCCCTCGGACTGGGCCCTGGGCCCCCAGCCTCAGCTCCTGGTAATGGCTTTGGCCAGGTGGCTGGAGCTAATAAGAGCAGCTCCCATTTTCTAAAGCAATAAACTGTAAATTGACCTTTACCTTTTATTAAAATTCTTGGTCTTTCAAATTATAAAAGTAACTCATTTGTTATGTGAGATTTAGAAAGACAGAGGAACGGGGCCATGAGCAATAGCAGAGGGGCTTCGCCGGGGCCCAGGATCACCTGAGATGGGTGGTGGGTGCCCGATACTTCCGGAGACCCGAGGCCCGGTGAGAACAGTGACCACAGAAACGGGCCAGGTCCCCTCACCCAGATGAGACGGCTCACGGCTAACACATTGGCACGCGTTTTGCAATTGTCTTCCAGTTGTCTACCTGGTTTCGTGATGTCCCACGACTTGAAATGGCCATCGAGGATGCATCTGTAAAGGACGACCAGGAGGTGTTCTGAGGGGAGGCTGTCCCTATGACCTACCCCTGGGCTGCCCACTGAGGTCATCCAGGCAGGGCAAGGGCCAATGCCAGGCCGGCTGGGAGGGCTGGGAATGGGCAGAGGGTGAGGGAAGGGGGGGTGCGCTGGTGGGGGCAGGGCGCAAGAAGGGCCCAGGCCTGGGGCACACGTGCCCAGTCTTCCACCCTGCCCTGCCTCCGTCCCTGTCACCTCATCCAGCCACGTGCTGCTGCGAGGGCTCTTGGGCCAGGTCACAGCCAGTTCCTGAGCCACCCACGCCCTGCCCGGCTCTCTTCTCTAAGCCCTCCTGCAGGTTCTCAGCGGGGCGGGGGTCACCCAGAAGTGGGGGGTCTGGGGGTGGGCGCTGCCCCTGGCTCGGCTCCTGGCAGAATCCACCGCACGGGCTGCTGCCCAGCTCAAACTCAGCCATGCCATCCCGCACCACCGGCCTCATCCTTGGTGACCACAGCACCAAGCAGCTGAGCCATGCCAGGCACCTGGGGAGGGCTCACCCTTTACAAGACAAAGAGTGCGCTCCGAGGCCGTGGGAAGGCCGCCGTGACGCAGTCATGCAGCAGCAGCAGCGACAGCCACCAACAAGGACCAGCCACCCTCAACACCCCACAGGCTGCTTCTCCAAAGGGTTCATGTCTCAGAATCGCCCAGGAGTGCCAAAAAACGTGGGTTCCTCCACCCAGCCCAGCCCCGCTGCGCCGGTGCCCAGTGACGTGCAGTGAGCTCCAGGCGGGGATCCTCCCCGTGACAGAGAATGCCCGGCGCACATGTGCGAGACACACACCTGCTCAGGTGCTCCTGGCCCCTCATTTTCTGAGCCGGCTTCGGACCTGGCCTCACCTTCCCCTCCTGCCCTCAGCTCCCCCGGGAGAATCTCAGCCAGACCAGACGGTCCCGTGGCCCCCATATGCTGCAGGGTTAGGAGACTGTCCCAAGCCAGACACCGTACCTGTGGGATCTGGAATCACTCTAGAAACTACTTCTATTTTTAAATAAAATAAAACTCACTGGGTTTTGTTTGTTTTTCTTCTTCTTCTTCTTCTTCTATAAAAATAGCATCTGCTCAAAGTAGAAAGCTGAGGATAGAAAACCTACAAAAGGAAAAAAAAATCACTTGTCCTCCTCCACTGAGAGCTAATGGGAGGGGAACATGAAGCCATTTTAGGGGTGCAAAAGCCCGGGGGCGACCTGCCACTCGCTTGGGGGCCCGGGCTCATCTGTGAGCCATGCCCTGGTGAAGGCCTGCTCTGCTCGGGAACGTGGCCCACGTCAGCCCTCCCTAGGGGAGATCCCAGCTGCTCTGGACGCAGTGACCCCCTCTGCAACGCTTCTCTCTCACCCCAGGCCCAGGTCCAGCCCCGAGTGGGCAGCGGGGCCCCAGCCTCCCCATTACGGCCTGGGTCTCTCCCCAGCTCCTGCCACCATCTCCCGGGAGGCCCCAAATCACGTGCGCTTTAGGCATCAGACGGTCCCAGCGACACTCCGCCGAGTCCCTCTTCTCACTCCACACGCCTTGTGGACCTCACCTGAGCTGGGACTTCAAATCCCTCCTGGCTCCTGCAACCGCTGAGACCCCTAGGAGCACCTAAGAGGCAATTGCCCTGACTGACCCTCCCAGGCCCATCCTCCCCGTCTCAGCAAGGAGCAGCCTCCTCCCTCCAGTTCTCAGTCCAAACCCTGGGGTCAGCGTGGCCTGCCCTTCACCCCACAGCCACCCTCACAGCAGCAGGTCCCAACACCCCCACCCCCACCCGGGGGTCTGTGCATCCCACGCCCTCCCCTAGGCCCTCGGAGCACATGCCTCCTCACCGGCCTCTCGCCTGACCCCCTGAAGGCTACGTTCAGCCACAGAGCTCCTGAGGAAGTGTACGTGGGGTCCCTCATCCTCGGACACTTCCATCCCGCTCATCTCCGCGGCCTCCCAGGCCCCCCAGCACGTGGCCCCGCCCCTCGCCGCCTCCCCTGTCCTCCTCCTGTGCTGCCTTCACGAGAGCTCCTTGTTCCCCGAGCCTCCCCCCAGCCCCAGCAGGGTGCACTGGGGCCAGTGCTTCCTCTGGGAGGTGATCTCAGGGCCTAGGAGAGGAATGACCGACGAGAAAGGCCAGCGGAAGGGGCGACCCCCGTGGGGGCCGGATCTGCCGGGACCTCCTGGGGAGCTTCCAGAACAGTCCCGAAGATGTGCCGCCGCGGCCTTACCCACGGCCCCCCCACCCCAGGGCTGTCCCATGCTTGGACGGGACAGCCGGGAGCGCCCAGTAGGGGTCTTCACTGTCCGCATCTCAGCTCAGGACCTGGCTTGGGATGTGCTCCTCTGAGAGCCAGCAAGAGGCGCACAGTTTCCTGCGCAAAGCCCCGCGGCTGGAGCCGTCCCCGCGCTGCCGCTGCCGCTGCCGCTGTTGCAGCTGCCCATCGCGTACCCGCTGCCCGCCTTGGAGGGAGCGGACACAGCCCTCGTCACCTCCCACGGGGCACGCACTTGTCGGTTTCACTGCCCCGCTCACACGCAGTGCACACTTGGGACTCCTATGTGAATAGAGTAAGGAAGCTCCAGCGAGATGAAAACTGTATCCTGGGAAAGGCGTGCGTGAAGTAAACAGTAGGCGATAGGTTCACATAATTTTTTAAACATTGCATTTAGGGACATTCAGAGTAAAAAAAAAAATCAAGCAAATACAGAGTAAATGGAGTAGTACAATGAACCCCACAACCCATCCTCAAGCTTCAACAATCAACAGCCATCACCACGCTGTTGTCCCCTCCACGCCCCTCGCCTCCACTCAGTTGCTATTTTTTATAATTCTTTCTAAAACAAGTTTTATATACATCAAGATGAGCAAATATTAGCTGTACAATTTTGACCAAAGGATACATATTTGTATCATGACATTGAACCAAGGCTTAAATAATTTCTTATTGTTTGAAAAGTTGACACTTAGTAGAAACACATTAAAGATTACTGTAATGAAAGGAGGAAGAATGAAATAAGTGAATGGAATTAAAATTCCAAATAACTGCAACAGAGGAGGCAGAGACGCATGCGGAGAGCCACGTTGTGTGACAGAGGAGAAGGCGGCTGCTGATTCAATTTAGACATTGGTAGAAAAATATAAACTTTTGTATTAAAAAGCTAATAGTGACCCCTAGAAGAATGAAAACAGAATGGGTCACATCCAATAAAACGAACGTTAAAACAAGGAAAATTCAAATGGCCATTTATTCCAAAATTGTTGAGCGCTCACAATGTCACAGGTGAGACACAGGTGAGTCTGCAATGCCTGGAGACAAAACAGACAAAATTCCCTGCCCTCGCAGGGCTCACGCCTCTGAGAGGGAAGCAGAAAAAAGTCAGAATAAGTAGGTCACTGCATGGCACATTAGCCAGTGATAGCTGCCAGGGAAAGACTAAAGCAGGGGACGGGGGCCAGGGCATGGGGAGGTGGTTTGTGGTTTCAAAGGGCATTTTGGGAGGGTCTCAATGTAAGTAAGGACCTGAGGGAGGTGAGGAAGTCGGGGGGGTTGCTGCAGCAGACACGGGGGACAGGAGGTGTGAAACTCGGTGCAAGGGCTGGGCTGTGGGAGTGAGGAGGCCAGTGTGGTGCGAACGGATGGGGCAGGGAGGTAAGAGGTAGGACAGGAGGTCAAAGAGGACACAGAGGTAACCCACTGGGTCGGGGCTGTGTGGTGACAGTCGCTGCCATGGCACCCAGGACTGCCCAGGTCCCTGAGCTCACAGTCTTGGGTAACCCCTCTCCCTGAATGCGGGCTGGACGTGGTACCTTTCCTCTAGAGAATAGTGTATGGCAAAAGTGATGGCATAGCAACTATAGCAGTTCCAAGACCAGGCTATGAGGAGAATGAGCTTCTCTCCTGGATCATTCACCTGGGAGAAGACGGGCATGTCAAGGACACTCGGGCAGATTCTGGAGAGGCCCAAGGGGCAAGGAATTGAAGTCTCTGGTCAACAATCAGCAAGGAATGGAGACTTTATGTATCTTAATTATGTTGGAACATCAGATGAGACCATAACCCCCGCCAGTGGCTCAGCTGAAAGCTTGACCCAGAACCTCACTGCTAAGCCACTCCTGACCCCCACAAAAGACCAAATGATAAATGTGCATGGCTGTAAGCTCCTAAATTCAGGAGCAATTAGCTACATGGCAATAGATAACTAACTCAGGCTGCAAAAGGAACACTCGGTTTGAGCAAAAGGACAGAGGAGATTGACACTTACTGGAATAGAGAAGAATGCAGAATTCAGCTTTGAACACAAGTCTGTGGTGCCTCTTAGACGCTGCGGTGGGAAACTCAAGTGAGCTGTGAACATCTGCAACTGGAGTTCAGGGGAAAGCTCTGAGCTAGAAATACATCCTTGGGAATCACCAGCACACAGTTGGTATTTAAAGCCCTGAGTATGGATGAAGTCACCAAGGGAGGGAGTGTAGAGAGAAAAGAGAAGCAGAGAAGAGGACCCCTCAGAGGCTGGGACACTTCCACACTAGGAGGTGGGGAGATGAGGGGAACCAGCAGGAAAATGAGGAGCATCTGGTGAGGTAGGCGGACATACAAGTAGAGAAAGTGTTTCAAGGAGGAGAGAAGGATCAGCTGGGCCAAATGTGGCCAAGAGATGAGGACTGAGAACTTACCACTGGATTTAGCAAGATGGTGGCCATAGGTGACCTTGACCAGGCAATTTTGACAGACCTATGGGGATGATCGCAAATGTGACTATTTAGAGGAGTCTTGCTCTAAAGAGAAGAGAAATCAGGGAGTAGCTATACAGCTAAGGGAGGTTAAGAAAGGATTTTGTGTGTGTGTGTTTTTTTTTTTTTTTGCATGGGCAGGCACCGGGAATCGAACCCAGGTCTCCAGCATAGCAGGTGAGAACTCTGCCATTGAGCCGCCATGACCTGCCCAGGACTTTGTTTTTTAAGATGGGAGAAATAACCATGTTTTTGGAAATATTCAGTGGAAGAGGGAAAATTGACGATACAGGAGAGATTTATGGAGTAATGTTCTTGAGTAGGCATGAGATATTGGAATCTAATATATACAGATATAATATAATATATGTAAGTTCTTTTCTGATCCATTTGATAATAAGTCACATATATCTATGCCTCCTACACTAAAATAATTAACTCTTTATTTTCTACAAGCGAGGTCCTATTTAACCACAGTACATTTATCAAATGCTGGAAAGTTAACACTGATACAATACTATTATGTACCTACAGTCACATCCTGTCAACTGTTCTAATAACATCCTTTTTACACTTTTTCCAGCCCAAGTTCTCATGTGGCATTTGAGTATTTGAAGGTCACGTCCCCTGGTCTCAATTACTCTGGAGCAGCCTCCTCCCTTCTTTGATTTCATAGCACTGAATCTAAGGGACCTGGCCAGTTACGTTTTAGAATATGCCTCAACTTGGGTTTGTCTAATGTTCCCTTATGATTAGATTCAAGTTATGCATTTTTGCAGGAATAATACGGAAGTGATGCTGCATCCTTCCCCCAGAGTATGCCACCAGGATGGACAGGTCCCCATCTTCCATTAGTGACATTAACTTTGACCATCTGGTTAATCTGATATTCACCAGGTTTCTCGATTGTAAAGTGAACTATTTTTTCTTTTTGTAATTAACAAGTACTTCTGTGGGGAGGTACTTTGAATCTTTGTGACTCCTCTATTCAAACTTTTACCCCACATTTAGTACCTGCTGCTGATTCTTTTCTGGATCAATTATTATTGGAATTATTGCTGACTGGGGATTTTTCTAAGTTCCACCTACATCTATCTGCTGATGGCAAATTATGAGGCCAAACACTTCCTTCTTCTCTTTTTATTTATTTAAGAACAATATGGACTCTTGGATTTTATTTTATTTGGTGATTGTAATTTGTTACTGTTATTGTTCATTGATGCACAAATTGTCGCGCGTGTGACAATGGCGCCCCTTCAAGTTGGCCTCCATGTCCCCATGACCTGTTCCCAGCATTCTTTGAAGACTTCCTTACCTTCTAAACTCAGTTTGTTTGACTCTGTCCCGGTGCTGGAACTGGTTATTTCCCCAAGGACATGGATATGGTATTTAGAAACCAAGATTTGGGTGCTGGGAATACTTGTTGTTACTTGGGTGTTGGCAAAATGTTTAAGTTCAAGGATGCAGGGATGGTGAGGGCATGGATGGAGAGCACTCCCCTTCCCGGATGGCGGGGGAGTAACTGGCTCAGCTTCTCTGGGGGAAAATCAGCCCTGCCTATCAAGTGTTTACCTGGGCACACCTGGACCCAGCCTTGCTGCCTGAGGGAAGCAGCACACAGGTACACGACAGTGACGTACAGGGAACAGTCCCTCGACCCGCGCTCTTCCTTCTGAGGCGCGCTCTGCATGTGTCAACAATACCAAGTCAGATTCCTTTAGGTCCCCAAGCTATTATTAGAGAAGCAATTTGCAGAATGGCGCGCACAGTCCGATTCTTTTATATTTAAAATAAACCCTGTGTGCGTCCGTGCACATCTTACATACACGGGTGTTCCTATGAGAACATTCTGGAATGATGCACACCAACTTTCCAAGCGCTGTTATTCCTGAGTTGGGGGGACGTGGGCGGAGGTTGAGAAAGTGGGGATGGAGCGTTATAGTTTTATTTTATACATTTATGAGTTATTGGGAGATTTTACAGTGACTGCTTTTTTCATTTCGTAATCAAAATAGGAAGTGTTTAAGAGGTAAAAGAGCAAGAAGAGGCCGTCCAGTTTCTCAGCCTGCAAGACTTACCGTAATGGTCGACCAGTACTAAAGCAGCTTTAAAAATAAAAAGGAAGGTGTTCCTCAGAAATAGAGATTATCAGCTTTGGAAACCGAGGAAGGAGAGAATGAAGAGAAAATCTTGGCAGCGTTCCTTCACCCATGCCCTGGAGCTGAGGAGGGCACCTGGCTCTCCCAAGCCTGCGGTGCTCGAACATTCTGGATGCCAGATCCCCGTCTGGTCCTGGCTCCCCACCTTCCTCTAAAGGCAACCGCTTCCCCCCACGTGGACCTCATGGGAGGGGATGTGGCGGCCACGAGGCATAGGATGAGATGGCTTGGTCATGGGCTGGCTGTTTCCCTGCGACACAGCTTTGTAAATGGATGGACAGCATTGCATGTACTGCTCGGGTGCAGCTATTCTGGAGCCAGACCTTCTGAGTCCAAGCTCCCCACCTTGAACAGGTTCCCTCCATGTCTCTGTGCCTCAGTTTCTGTCTATAAAAATGTCCCCCAAAGGGAGAGGATTAAATGTTCAAGCGCTTAGGACAGTAGCAGGCATATGGTGAACACTCCAAACAAGGTTATTTGTATGATTGCCATTGACAGCAGGGACAGTTGGCATGCCCTGGAATTGCACAGGATGTAATGGGACTGCAGCGAACGTCTCACCATTACACATGGACCTGGCCAGAGTGGTGTATATCAGTTAGGAAGGCTTTCAGCTGCAGGAATTCCAAACCCAGCAGCTGAAACAAATAAGATTTGTTTGGCCTCAGTTTACAAAAGGGCTGCAAGGAGACAGCTGCAGACCCAGGTGTAACAGCTCAACCATTTCAAGGCCCTGAGCCAGCAAGACTCCTGGCTTCTTTTCCATGTTTACTGCCTTGGGGGTGCAATGTGGCTGCCCCTGCTCCTGCCATCACATCTATCTTCAAGGGAGGAAGAAAGAAAATGGCTAGAAAACTGGAAGTTCTGTCCACAATTAGCTATTTTATCAAGAAAACAAGCCTCCCCCAAAACCCCCCAGCTGACTTCTACTTAACGTCTCATTTACTAGAAATGTGTCATTTGACCGCATGTAACTCCAAGTAAGCTGGGAATATATTTAGCTTTTCCAGCATCTATAGTGCAGATCGCAAGGGAAAAGAGCCTGCCATTATTTCTTTATCTCATTAAGGAAAAATCCGTATGACCCGTGTTTTTTGTGAATCGGGATTGGGTGGTGGATTTTGCCAAATGTTTTCTCACTGAGGGATGATTGCGATCTCCCCAGCCCACTCCTGCTCTTGTGATTCTAAGTAGGGGCCTGTTGTGACACAGAAGAGAAAGTCTGGGCATGGTGCTGGCTGGGTGCTCACGTTCTCTCCCACAACCAGGCAGACCAGGATTCAGAGCTCCCAAAGCCCCCGGGCCCAACCTCCAAATGAACCACCTCTCCCTGCCCAGAAGGGCCTGTGGCTGTTGGCATGGGGCAAGTGGCGTTTGCTAGAGACACTCAGCTTGCCAGCCGTTTTCAGAAAGGCATCTCTGGCCATTTCCTCCTGTGCCGTCCTGCATCATTTTTGACCGTTGGGGTTCTGCAGAGCCCCAGGCAGGTGGGTAGGGGGTGGAGGACAAGCCCCTGCTTTCATGTCCACTGACTGTGCAGGTCAGGCTGATGCTATCAAGTCCCTGAGACCCCGCGGTGAACCAGACCCAGATACTCGCGCGTGATAACAGCCTCGCCCTTTTCCTCTCTTTTAACAAACACAGCTCCTGGCTGAGACCCAAAGATTCACTTGCTGCTTCCCAGAAACTAGTCTGGTCTGGAACGGACGATGGAGGAGGAGAGCCAGGCCTGGTGCCAACGGCTTGCTCTGTGTCCTGGGCAACTCGATCGCCTTCTCTGTGCCCCGCACGTCACTGCAGGGTGAAGAGGACGGGCTGCCCTCCTGTGCACACACTCGGCAGTTTTTCAGCGCCACCTGCTTCTGGCTTCCCCCCTCCCCCGGCCACGGGGCCCACCCACTCAGCCGTCGCGGGCACTGCAGAGTGGCTGCAGCCTCTGAGCCTGCATGCCCCCGGGGGCAGGTATCCCACGGCTTCGGCCTCCCTCCCGCATTTCCGATGTGGGCAGGCGGGGTGCCCCCTGCCCCGCCCTCAGAGGGACGGCTGTGGAATCATTTCTGAGTTTGGTGGGAAGTGCACTTTGAACACATTTGCATCAATGGAGGAAATAATATCTCTCCCAAGAGGCCAAAAAGGAAAGAAAATTCAATTTGCTGAGGACATCAGCCCCAGGGTCCAGCTCTTACTACCTGAGTCTCTCGGCCATCGTGAGGCAGCAAATCCTCCTGGGTCCAGCTAATGAGGGAAAGAAATAGAAGCTGCACTGAGCATGGTTGTTTCCTCAATTCAGCAGCAACTTTATACTTTCGTAGTGATGGTGGAAAATATTTGGATGGTTCAGGGCCCTCTCCCGGCTGTTGGTGCCTCTTTATACCCCATTCCCATTCTCTATCTGTACACTGGCGAGGTCTGTGCACCCTGCAGCAGCTGTCCCCGGGCCTGGGGCCTCCTGACAAGGCAACGAGTGCTCCCCCGCCCCCAGCGCTTAGCAACATGCCCCTCCCCACTCCACAGCCTGCAAGGCTGTGCTCTCACTGCCTCCGTTTCCCAGATGAAGAACCCCAAGCTTGTGAGGCCCAAACCACAGCTGAGCCAGGACTGAGCCTGTTCTCACAACCTGGACACTGGGCTGCCCTGCGCTGGCCCCCTGGCAGTGACAGGCATGGCACCCCGCAGCCTCGGCCCTGCCCCCAGGATGGGGGGGTCAGCAAGGGGTCTCTGGCCGCCTTAGGAACAGGCCCCTTCCTTGCCTCCCTCTGCGAGCTCATCAGCCCTTACTTTTTCAGCTTCCTTCAAAGCAAACGAAATGACAGTGGAGATGCTACCTAAGATTAGAGGCTGAACCTCGTCCAAGTCAGGAAATTCCGAAGTGCAGTGTCCCGGCACGGCTCTGCTCCCACGGGCCATACTGAGGGTCAGTTTTGCACCAGCACAGTCAGAAGGGCCCCTGTGTCTGGAGGGGGAATGCTGGGGCCGTGGGCTGTGCCAGGAACAGCTGCACCCAGACTTCCAGGAACTTTGATTCTCCAGTCACCCCCAGACCCACGGGCTCAGAGTCTGCCCCGGCAGCCCTCTATGCGGTGGGCCCCCACTCCCGTTGGCCTCCATACGCTGCTACTGCCCCCATCCTGAGACCTCCCTTGGCTGCCTGATTTCTTTGCTCTACTTCACTACAAAACTGCTTCCAGGATGTGCCCCGTCCCTGAAGCCTCCCCCTGGCGTTCCCTCTCAAGCCCACAGTGAAGGCCTCGCGATGCCCCCACACTAAAGCTGCTGCTCACCTCCGCCCTGGCCTCCTTGCTGCTGGCCACATGTTGGCCCTCAGCCCGCTTTACTGGACCCATCCTAGCGTGTGACTTGACAGGAGCTCTCTACCCCTTTAACCACTTTCTTACCAGCTCCCCAGGTTTCTCGCCTGGGTGCCTCTCCCTCCTGTGGCCTCACGTTTCTGGAGTCCTGGCCCTGCAGGCTGCATGTCTACTCCCGGCCTTCCATCTGCACCCCCATCCTGGGGGCCAGGCACTGCATGGAGCCTGCTTTGCAGCTGAAGACACAAGGATTCTGGGCACAGGGAGCTGGCAAGGTGAAGCCTGGGAAGGGCACAGCAAACGTGCAGCTGCCTCTGCGGGTGTACGTGGGGCGTGGGTGAAGAAGGGCATGGCTGAGGTTGGGATCAGAGATGCTCCAGGGGTCCAGGACCCCCAGAGTGTGAGAAGCCCTGGCACACGGTGGTGGTTCAGAAAATGTGCAAGTGAGCAAATGACCTAGTCCTTCCCTCTCTCTTACAGATCTTGGAAACTGCTGAGGTCCCTTCCAAGTTTCAGATCTAAGGGTTATAACCCAGAGTATGGGAATGCAGAGAGAACTCCATGGGACTCAGGCAAGCGGCCCTCTCCTTCTCCTGGTGTCTGGGGCTGCCTGAGCATCCTGCCGATGCATACCGTCCAGTGCTGCCCATGGCCTGGTGCCAACCCATCTCAGAGATCCAGTCTGGGTCCTGGCCAGCTCTGTTTGGAGGCACAGGTCGGTTCTTGTGCCAAGTACAGCCAGGAGGCAGAAAGAGGCTCACTGACGGGCCCCAGGTCCTAGGACTCATGCCCTAACATCCCTGCACTGTTTGGGTCTCTGACTGCAAAGTGTGATAACTAAAGAAATAGGCTGCAGGCGGCCCCATTTGCAACTGGATTCCTGGTACTAGGAATGGGGTCAGAGATGCTCCAGGGGTCTCGGGTTTGAGCCTAGGGCCCAGGTTTTTCAATCACCCCGTGTGTGGTATCAGCTGTCATTGCCACCCCCCCCCCACATCTCCTGCTGGCTCCTTCCCCACTTTCGAGCAGAGGAGACCCCAGCTCAGGAGCAGGTTGCTTGCACAGAGTCTCACTGCTGCAGAAGGTCACACTGGATGAGCTGGAGGGCTGCCCAATGTTCTCTCTGGAGAGGGGGTAGGGGCACAGAGGCACATGCCCTTTCCAATGCCGTGTCTATGATTAGGGCTTCTGCCCCTTGGACATCTCCCCAAGTCGGCTCTGCTGCTACTGATGGAATTCTGGTTGACCAGGCTTCAGAGACAAGGCATACAAGAAGTCCCATGTATGGCAAATACTCCCTTGGTGGGCCACTTCCTGAAGGAGATTCCAATGAAGTCTAATTTCATAAATTGGAGGGTTCTGGCAGCAGTTAGAGCCAGAGGGCCAATGAGGATGGTCACATCCTGTCTCTGTGTGCTGCTGGGTCCATGGGGCCAGAGGAGCTGTATATGTTTGCTAAAGCTGCTGGAATGCAATAAACTAGAAATGGAATGGCTTTTATAAAGGGGATTTATTACATTAAAAGTTTACAGTTCTAAGGCCAGAAAAATGTCTAAACTAAGGCATCCAGAATAAGTTACCTTGGCTCAAGAAAGGCTGATGTCTGTCACATGGGAAGATACATGACTGGGGTTTGCTGGTCCTTGGTCCTGGTTCTGTTTCTTCCAGCTTCTGATGCCAGTGGTTTCCTCGCTAAGCATCTGTGGGCCTTCATTTAGCTCCTCTGGGACACGACTCTGGGTTCTGGCTTGGTTGGCATCTCATGGGAAGGCACATGATGACGTCTGCTGGGCCTCGCCCATGTCTAGGCATCTGCTCTCTGTTAGCACTCCAAGCATCTCCAAACATCCATGTCTCTGTCAACTCTGAGTCAACTGTTCTCCAAGAGTCTACATCTGAAGTTTCTTCAAAATGTTTCTCCTTTTAAAGGACTCCAGTAAGCTAATCAAGACCCACCTTGAACGGGGGAGTCACATCTCCATCTAATCAAAAGTTCACACCCCATTCGGGCATGTCCCATCTCCATGGAGATGATCTAATCAAAGATTTCCACCCTACACTACTGAATCAGAAATGACTGCCTCCACGAGATTGGATCAGGATTAAAGCACGACTTTTGGGGGGTACATAATAGTTTCAAACCAGCACAGGAGTCGATGGACATGCATAGGATGTCAGCCATATTCACCTCAGCATCAGAGAGGACACCTTTTTGGACTTTGTCCCTAAATCATGGGGGTGAATTATATTTGGAACCTTCCCTGTTTGATCCAGATTCCCTTGGTGTGACCTCTGATCCCTAGTGTGGGGATCATATTTTTCAAAAACAGCCACAGCAGCACTTCTTCTGGTTCCCCGTGCTCTTCTAGAATCATGCTATTCTCCATCAGGAGAAAGGGTCCACTTCCCTCTCCTTGAAACTGGGAAGCCCTTGAGCCTCCTTGACCAACAGAGGTTAGCAAAAGGGGTACAGGTCACTATGGTAGATTGAATGATGTCCCCCAATTTAGACACATTCCTAATCTTAACCCGCATCACCATGCATGTGAACCCATGCAAACAGACCTCTTGGAGATGCTATTTTCAGTTAGACGGTGGCCCAGCTGAGTGGGGGAGCCTTTTACTCCTTATTACTGGAGGTCTTATAAAGAGAAGAAACCAGAGTGAAAAGTTAGAGAAGGTGTCACAGAAAGAAGCCAGAAGAAAAGAGAGGACATCGCCATGTGATGACAGGAAGCAGAGACCCGCGCTGAGGAGCCCCAGGGCTGCCGGCAACCAGCCATGATGTGCAGACTCCAGAAGAAAGCATGGCCTCGCCAATGCCTTGACCTTGGACTTCCAACCTCAGAACCGTGAGCCAATAAAGGCTTAAGTAAACCCACTGCATGGTATTTGTGATGGTGACCTAGCAAGCCGAGAGGGTGGTGAAGGGTGGCACAACTCATGGCCACCCATCCTCAGATACCGGCCCTTGGAGCCCAGCGCCATGCTGTAAGGATGCCCACACCACGTGGAGCCCCATGTGGACGTTCCAGCTGTGCTAACAGCTGCAGCCAACCTGTCCACAGACGGCCAGCACCACCGCCAGAGGAGTGAGCCAGCCCCACCAGGGTCAGAGTGACCTGCAGTGCAGCTGGCTCCAGAGGAAGACCAGACCCACACTGCAGGGAGGGCCGTCTGCGTATGTGCAGGAGCCCTGAGCAGGGCTCCCAACAGGGGCCCTCGGAGAGGCACCTCAGGGACGGCCAGTGAAGGCTTGAGTTTATGTTCCTTGAAGGAAACATAGATCACCCCTGCTCACTTGCTCCCGGGTGAAACTGATGAAAATTATTTAAAACAAACAAAAAATAACCATTCAAATCCTCTAGAAATGGTCCAAAGGCCAACAGCAAATGAAGAAACATCTATTCAAGAAAGTCTACGAAAACTTGGTAAGAAGAGTCTGAGGCACCTGAACCAAGCCCGCCCCTCCAACCAGCCCTCCCCGCTCAGCAGGGCAGAAACTCCTTTCCAGGCTGGTGCAGCCAGGAACCCAGGGCTTCCTATTCCACAGCTCCCAGTTGGAGGCTTTCTCCTTGGAGGAGTAGGGCTTCGGCATTCCTCATCCTGTCCCAGCCACCTGTGCACATGGGGTGGAAAGGTAGGTGCTCCCCTCTGCCCAGCACCACTCATGGAATGGAGGTGCTCCCCTAAGATGGCATGCTAAAACTAGTGGGACCCCAATCCCCCTTGACTCAGTCCATGAGGTAGTGATCCACCCTGCCAGGAGAGGCAGCCAAGAGAACCCAGGCTTTGTTGCATTCCCACTCCAGCAAGAGCTTAGCTCCTCACGTGGCAGTATCACTCACAGAGAAGCTTGCCACTGTCCCCATCCCCAGCTCAGAGCTCAGAGATTTTGCCTGGGGGAAATCTCTGGGAGAGAAGCAGGCTTTAAAACAGCTCCTAACCCCATCCCAAAGGAATGGATTTTGGAGAAATTTAAACATAGAGAGTACTCTCAAGAACCATGGCGGTTATAGTGGAAGGCAAGTGGGAGAATATTCATGGATCTAATGAAGATGCAGCCTACATGATAGGCCAGCTAGTTTGCAGGAGAGAACAGGGAAATAATGCAGCTGGAAGGAGCCCTTCTGGGGTCAGAACAGACATCAGACACTGACCTCAGGACTGTACCTTCAAAGGAGCCACAATTTGATTGGATTCATTTGTAGAGATATTTCTGTCCTGGGGCATTGTTTGAAACAGAATGACCAGCTGGCAGTTAGTGGATGTGGTCAGGAAAGAGAGGAAGGGAGCCCTGCCAGACCACTGTCCTTCCAGGTCACCATAGGTCACCCAGCGCTGCCCCTCCCTGAAAGCCAGCACCCAAAGTGGCTACAATATATTATTGAAAGTGTACATTTGCCAAAAATATAACAAGGCATGCAAAGAAACAGGAAAGTATAACACATTCACCAGGAAAAGAGTGGACAATAGAAACTGCCCATGAGAGCAACCAGATGTCAGTATAACAGAAAACGATTTCAAAGTAGCCTTCATACATATGTTCACAGAACTAAAGGAATGCTTGACTGGAGAAGTAAAGGAAGGCATGATGATTGTGTTGAATAAAATAGAGAAGATCAATAAAAAGGTAGAAATTATATAGAATAGTCAAATGGAATTCTGAAGTGAAAATTACAATGACCAAAATAAAAAATTCACTAGAGGGGCCCAATATATATTTGAGCTGGCAGAAGAAAGAATTAGTGAAGTTGAAGATAGATCAATAGAGAGATTGATGAACAGAGACTCAGAGAAATGAGGGGCTGTGTTAAGTACAGCAACATATATGTAATAGGAGTACCAGGAGAGACGAAAGAAAGGAGAAGAAAACATTTTCAAAGAAATAATGTCTGGAAACTAATACATCCAGGAAGCTCAATGGACTCCAAGTAGGATAAACTCAGAGACTCACAAACACATCATAGTAAAAATGCTGAAAGACAAGTAGAAAATCTTTTCTACTTGAAGCAGCAAGAGCGAAACAACTTGTCACATACAGGAAAACCACAGTAAGAGTAGAATGCCTACAGAAGAACCTGTCCACCAAGGAGCCTATGTCCAGCAAAGCTATCTTCCAGAAATGAAGGCTAGATAAAGACTTTACCAGATAAACAAAAACTGTGAGAATTTGTTGCTAGCAGTTCCACCTTGCAAGAAATCCTAAAGGAAGTGCTTCAGGATGAAAGAAAATGACCCCACACTCACCCACAAGGTAATCTGAATTCACATGAGGAAACAAAGCACCCGTTAAGATAATTGAGTAATTATAAAGGACACTATTAAAGCATAATTTTCCTCCTCTTAAACGATTTAAAAGTCCATTGAACACAATGAAATATATTATGTACTGTTTGGTCTATAGCATATAAATATGTAATATATGCATAATATATTTTCCAATAATAGTGCAAAGGAGGTGATGAAGCAAAATTGTGATGGGCTAAGGAAATGACTACAGAAGGTAAAGTAATATTCATATAACAACATATTATAGGATTTATATATAATATCACAAAATAGGGTAAAAGGGAATAGAGTTATATAGGAGTAAGCTTTCCTACATACTCCTAGAATTAAGCTAGTATAAATCTGAAGTTGATTCTGATATTTAGACGTATATGGTAAACCCTAAAGCAACCTCTAAATAAATAGCTCGAACAAACATGGTGAAAAAATCATTAATGAAACTAAAATGCTACATTAGAAAATATTCACTTAAGGAAAAGAAATCAGTAAACGAGGAACAGAGGAAGAAAAAGGGCATGGGACATTTAGAAAACAAAAGGTAAAATGGCAGACATAGATCCTATATAACAATAATGATATCTAATGTAAATGTATTAAACAATCCAATCATAAAACCCGGATGCTCAGACTGGATACAGAAACATCCTAGAGTAGGTATACTGGGAATTCATAGCTACTGGGGCAAGTTGCCCCTAAGGAACGAGTTTGGGTGAGCAGTTCTCACAGAGCAAAGGTAGGCACGGTAGCTTCTGGAAGGTCTGCCTACACTCACCTGTGAGAGGCACAGGAGGGGAGGGGGGGAACCACTGCCCTCATCGCCAGGCCGAGCCCGCCCTGTCTCTCCGGGCAGGCCTCCTGCAGCCCCTGGACTGGTTGGGGTTTGGAGAGTGGGCGAGGCGAGAGGACTGAACCCCTGGAGACTGCCAGAGGCCACGCCTCCGGACACCCATCAGCCAGCCCAGACCCAGAGCCCACTGGGGAGGCTGAAAGGAGGAAGAAAGGAAGGGCGGCTCGGACAGGGCTCCCACTCCCAGCAGTCTCGCGTGCACTCCCTCTGCCCCCCTGGGGGAACCCCAGTGCTCACCCCGTGACTATAAAGGCACAGTGAAGGATGCAAATCAGCAAGCCCCAGAGGGCGACTAAGAGGTGACATCCTTTATAAATCCTGCATCTGATGTTTTTATGTTAATTCCTATAGCGGGCAGATTAATTTTTGTTCCACCAACTGTTATCTCTTCTTCATTGACCCAGAGACGCTTCTGAGAACTGCATATCTCATTGAGTCACAGTCCTCTTGTTGGGTGCTTCCCCTTCCTGCAAGGTTTTAATTAAATAATGGAAATTCCTCTGCTCCGATGAGTCAGTCTTTGGAAGTAACAATACACAGGCCGGGGGCAAGGCTGACGAGAGAAAGGCATTTTCTGTGCAATCCCAGAGATCCAGAGGGCTCTGGGCCACGCCTTAGGGGCCCAGCTGGGGAAACAGGGTTTAAGGGGACTTAGGAGACCCAAGAGCCAGCTGCACACTCAGATTCAGTGGGCAGGCAAGTGTGTTTGGGCCACGGGCACATGTGAGGGGACACTGTGGCTTGGAATGAGGAGGAGAGGCCGGCTGGGGTGGGAGGCACCCCCAGGGGTGGATACCGAGGTGAATGCACCCCTGAATGAGTGGAGACCTTCCACCCTGGGACGCTGACCTGCCTCTCCCCTATGCCCCCTGGAGGACCCCAGAGATGGTCCCAGCACCAGCAGCATCAGCACTGCTTGGGAGCTTGCTAGAAAAGCACATTCTCCAACCCAAACCAGAGTCAGACACTCAGGGGCAGGCCAATGTGTGTTTTCACACGGCCCCAGGGGACGCTGATGGGTGCTAGAGCCTGAGCCTCCCAGCCGGATGCTCCATCTGGGGAGCCCACAAGGTCCGTGAGTGCTCAAGGCTGGGCCCGCGCCGCCCCCGAGGGAGGTGGGCACAGCTCATCCTAGAGAGATGCTCCAGCCCCAAAGGCTCACCTCCGGGGCATTCCCTCTGGGGGTCAGATGTGTTCCTCAGAAGGCAATGAAACCCAAGACCCTTAGAGTTTGGAGAATGCCAGTAGATTACAGGTGCCAAGGGTTAAGCAGTGGGCGCCCCACCGTCCAGGCTTGTGTCAGCACCAAGAAAGGAAACAGGGTGGCTGGCTACTGTGAGGATGGGGTGTGACTCATGGAGGGCACGGGCCCCCTCACAGCACAGCCGGAGCCCAGGAAGGGTGAAGGGGGGCAACAGTGAGGGTTACAGCAGTGTGAGCCAGTGCCCATGGCTGCCTGATGTCCAAGAGATGCTGCAGGTCCGGGACAGCCAGTGACAGTGGGGGCAGAGCCCAGGGCGGGCAGGCGGGAACCTGCCTCTCGCCAGAAGGGAGACGCTCCCAGACATGATTGCATCTGACCTTCTCCTGTCTCCTGCCTGGCGCAGGGCCCGTGGTGAGCTCAGCTCCTTCCACTCCTGGGCTTCAGCTTGGAAACTTGGTCAAGTTTCCAGTCCACGTCGGGAGGCCGCCGAGAAGCCAACATCCTCCAACATAGCGTCCTCCCCTGGAGGACAGCTCCCTCCGGCCAGCTGGCACGGCCGCTCCTACCTTCAGGGGGCTGGTCCCCCAAGTAGGGTCCCCCAGGGAACCTGAGAACCTTCCTGTTTATCTCTCAGCGGAGAAGTCCCCCACCCAGGGAAAATCACGGGGAGAGGGGCAGAAGAGCCCTCGCCCCCTTGCTGGGGACTGTTCCCGCCCCAGGTCAAGGGGAGAGCATTTCTGAGCTTTTCAACCTGCCTGGCACTATAAACCTATTAAAGTCGCAGAGTTCTCCTGCCAAGCACGTCTCAAATATGTATTTATCCAAAGGGCATCCGTGTTTGGTCTCACACTCAAACGCGGCAAATGTCAGGCCCCAAGTGATCACTCGGGGCTCCTCGCGCTATCCCAGCGAGTTGTTTTCCAGCTTAACACCTTGTTTCCTCGGCTCACTTGTAGTCAGTTTCAGCTCACACGGAGGAAGAAAGGGGCTCAGAAGACTGTGGGCGTGCATGTGCGGCCGTGTGTGTCCAGATAACTATGCATGTGTGTGCACCCAGGCTTCTGCTTGCACGCCTCCCTCTGCCCACCCAGCCCCTCAGCGCTGCAGCCTGTTTGGTGGAGTGGCCCAGCCTGACCCCATTCCCCTGGGGCCAACAGACAGCAGTGCGTGTGTGCACGTGTGTGTGTGCACATGTGTGTGTGTGTGCGCATATGGGGAGTAGAGGAGGCTGTGCACAGGGAGGGGGAAAGACTGAAGTTGTGCCAGCAGACGACTCCACCTCCCCCACCCCTGAGCTCCCCTCCTGGCCCTGGTCCACGCTGGTCCCTGCCTGCAGGGCCATTTCTCACGAGCACCAGGCAAGTGTGACTCCCCTCTGCTCTGACACCACACTTGATGCTGTGACTCCATCAGTGACAAGCCCCGTCCCTACCCCTATGGGCAAACGGCCCAGGGGTTGGACGGTGATGATGGGGGCACGCAAGGACAGGGAGGTCCCAGGGCTGCGGCGTGAGCGGGCCACCCGACTCAGACACTGGGGCTCCAGGGCAGACCCGCGGTGCACACCAGGCCATGGGTGTGACGTCCACGCGGGGCATCGGGCACAGGTTGGGAGAGGCCGACAGGGAGCTGAGATTTCTGCATCAGGTAGCCCCCGGGGAGTACAGGAAGTTGGGAGGGGGAGGAGCCGAGACCCCCACAATGGACAGCTGGCCCTCAGGGGCTCAGGCGGCAGATGAGAGTCCCACGACGGCCCTTCGCCACCACGTCTCAATGTGCACGAGTTCACCAGCCCCTCTCCAAGGAAGCCCCTGAGAGCTGCCAAGGCTGAGCCGCTCTTCTGCCTGCGGAGGGGAGAAGGGCTTCAGGAAGCACGGCAGGGCCTGGGGCAGAAGCCTCAGGGGGTGGGAGACTGCAGAGGGGTGCCCAGGGCGCATACCAGCAATGCCCCCCTTCTGCTTTGAGTTGTGGCCTCTTCAGACCACCGGATCCAGGAAGCACAGTGAAAGCTCCTTCTGTGGGGGAGTTCCACGAGGGCAAGAGCACCTCGCAGGCCCTAGGGGCTCGGCTCACAGCAGGCTCTGGTTTCCCAGCGCTCATTCCACTAGGGGAGGTTTCTGCCAGGAGCCCAGAGAGAGAGGCTAGGGGAGCTATTTTCCAGGGTTGCCCTGCCGGATACGGGAGCTACTTGCCATTGGGGTGATTTCGACTCACAATATTTTAAATTAAGTAGAGGTAAGAAGCCAGGACCTAAGTGGCGCTAGCACATTTCCCATGTTCACCACCCATACTTGGCGAGTGGCCGGCCACATGCCGGCAATGTGGAGACGACACTTCCTCCACTGCAGAGGCTTCCGGAGCATTGCGCCGGAGGTGAAGGAAGACCTAAAGGCTGGCCAACCCCTCGGCCAGCCTACCGGGGGACCCTGCAGCGGGGCTGGGGCGCCCGGGATGTTTACCTGTTAGAAGTCCCTGCAGGAGTTCAGGTGGCAGCTTCAGGGAGGTGCCGAGGAGGAAGCGAGGGGTACACCTGTCACCTACCCAGACCAGCCAGCACCTTCCAAGGAGCAGGTGGGGGCGCAGGTGATGTCTGTGCTCCCGGGCAGCCGAGCCCTCCATGCTCTGTGCTATCACTGGCCACCCTCACCCCTTCCCCTCAGCTCGGGGATGCAGCCGCCCCATGTGGAGAGGAAAGTAGGCATACACCTGGGACTGTGGCAGAAAGAGCTGCCACCTGGAGTGGAGATCCCTTGCGGTGCCAGGAGGTGCAGCCAGCAGCGCCAGGGCAGCAGCCTTCCATAGCTCAGCCCTCCAAAGCACAGCAGGAAGGAAGAAGAAGAAAGTAAAGGCACAGTGACAAGTAAATGCCATGCATGATCTGGGACTGGATGTCAGAGTGAAAGAAAAAAAGCTCAAAAGGGCATTATCAGGACAGTCAAAAAGATTGGAATATGGACTGCAAGCTTTCTATCAATGTTAAATTTCTTTAACTTGATAACTGTACTCATTGTGGCTACCTAAGTGAATATACTTGTTCTTAGGGAATGGACATGGACATATGAAAAGGTAAATGACGTGATGCATGCAACCTGCTCTCAAAAGTTGAGAAAATAGATAGACAGATGACAGATGAGTAGGTAGATGGATAGATGAAAATTTAGAAAATAGATATAAATGGATGGATGGATGGTTGGATAGATGATAGAATGATATTACAAATGTGGCAACATTTTAAAAGTTGATAAATCTGAGTATCTGGGTAGAGGTATATTGAGTTCACTGGATTATTTTTGTATTGTATTTGCAACTTTCTTGTAAGATTGAAAATATTTCCAAATAAAATTTTTTTTTAATTAAATAAAGCACACCTCTTCGACTTGGCACTGGCCATAGCATGGCACTTCCCATGTCTGGGCCGCAGCCCCTGCTGGAGGTGGAACACTCCAGGCAGGCCATTCTGGGGGGGTGGGGACATTCTCCTGGTAAAGATAAGAGACGGCCCCTCATCTCCTGCACGGGGGTAGTGGGTCAACCCCAGAGCCTCTGGCATCTCTAAGCAGTGCCATCCCCCAGCTGGGTTCTTCTTGCCCCAAATCGATCCCCTCATACACACCCATGGAGCCCAGCCTCCTGCCCAGCCTCCATCCGCAGCTCAGCTTGCCTCTTCCCCATGGCACACTCGGACACCTTCCCATATCTTGCATTTGGGGAGAAGCACCATGAAGGTGAGCTGTTTCAGTCATCGTCGTGTCTCCATTGCCAAAATGGCTCCAGAAGTAGAACCAGTGCCTGGCGTGCCAAACTGAAGAACTGTCTGAGAAGAAGGGCACCCGCGTAGGTTGGGTGAAATGTAGGTCCATGTATGGGCATTTTTTTTTGTATGTTGTATGGCAGAGTCACATTTCACTATTTTTTTCATGTGAGCATTCCGTTATCACAGCATCATTTGCTGAAGTTTTGTTTGGTTGGTCAATTTTTGTTTGTTTGTTTTTAGGGAAGTGCATGGACCAGGAATTGAACCCAGGTCTCCCACATGGCAGGCGAGAATTCTACCATTGAACTGCCCTCGCACCCCCGCACATATGAGCTTTTCAGCTGAAACAACTCTCAGCTTTATCCTCGGTTGATTACTTTAGGTTCCATGGCTGGGGAGAGAAAAGGACATCATGGAGACTTTGGGAGCAGACCCAGTGGGCACCCCACCCCGTGGGCGCGGAGTAGCCCCTCTTGGCCTCAGACTCCCTCCCACAAAGCAGGACGGCCCCTCTGTATGCCCCTCTGGATCAGAACTTCTTGGCTTCCTGACCCCAGCTGGCCTTCTCGGCCTTCTGCCAGGGCACATCACACCGGATCCCTCCTCCCTGTTTTCTTTCACCGCGAGCCATAGACCAAATCGAGAAGCATCACCCATCTTACCAGAAGGTTTTAACGTTTAGTCTTGAAACCTGAGACGTCATCAGTAGGTTTGGCCATGGTAAAGGTAAGCTTTATTTTGCATTCCGCTCCAGCTAATAACCGATGGGGAAGTGCTCCTTCGCTTCCAGAAGCAAAAAGGAGAAGAAAGGGCTTCCCAGTGACAGGATAATCTGTCAGAAAGTTGTGTGTGCGTCCCGGCAGGGGCTGTATAGGAAGTGTATATTGAACAGTATGGCACACACGCTGGCTTCTAATTGCCGCTGCCTGTCTGATCAATAATACATGTTTTCAAAAAGCTTCTGTTTGCATTTACACAATGGACTGTAACTACTGCAAAGGATCCATTAAGCTCTATTTTAAAAAGTGCATTCGTAAAAAGTTGTCTAAATCTGCATTACAAGGCAGATTATGAAACTGCCTCAGGAGATGCTTTCTCTAAAAAGCCTTTAGGCCGTATTTGCTGGACTTGCCCATGTGAGCTCCCTGACCCAGCCTGCCTGGGGCTTCTCGGTGGTCCTGGGATGTACTGAAGTTGGGGTGGGGAGGGGGGAGGTTCAGGTGTCTGTCCCCTCCTCCCGCCAGAGCTGCCCTCGGTGCTGGGATGCAGGATCAGAGAAGTCCCAGGAGCCCAGGGCTGGGCGTGGATGCGCATCAACCAACCACTCCCCGAATGTGTAATTACAAACTCAGATAAGTGCTCTGTTCCACCCCCGGGGAAAGAGGACTCTGGAATCGGAGGGCTCTCTCCTTCTGCAGAGAAGGCGGGACGGGAGACAAGCCGGGGGCCTGAGCCAGGGACAGCCAAAGCGGGTGTCTCCCACTGTGGGCCAGGCTCCCTGGTGTCTGTGCAGTTGTCACCTGCGCAGCTGGGGGCAGGTGGGGAGCCCGGAGAGGAGGGAGGCGGAGAGCCTGGGCTTGGAGGCCGCCTGGCTTTCTGTGCTGCCACGGCTTCCACAGCTGACGGGAATAAATAACGCCAGCTCCTCTGGACTGCAGGGGCGCCCTGTCCCAGGCCCTCTGTGGACAGATTCATTCCATCCTCCTGGCAACCCGGGGGAAGGAACGGCTGCTGCCCGCTTTACAGCTAAGAAAGACGAGGTCCAGAGATCCTGTGTGTGAGCCACAGAGCCGGGACACAAACTCAGGGCGCACCATATATCACCCTTGCCAGCCCACCGCCCAAAGAGCCTCCTGGGAAAAAGGCAATAAAAACACCAGCAATGGCTGAGCTCTTCCCTGCAGTGTCTGGTTTTATCTCAAAACAACACAGCCAGGCATGGGGCACCGAGGCCCAGAGAGGAGGGCGCATGCCTCCCAGGGTAGTATGGAGAGCTTGGATATGGGCTAGGTGAAAGAAGGAGACAGGGGACAGGGGAGAGGAAAGAGAAAGCAAGGGAGCAGGGGAAGGAAATCCAGAAGAGAAAAACACTGTTGGGTTGCAAGGGGTACCACTGCTGCCTGGAGGTGAGCTTTGTCCCATGGGGCTCCGAAGGGAGGTGGCATGTCCTGTGGCTGCAGCCACAGGGCTCCCTGCCCCTCCCCCAGCTCCAGGCGGCATGGATAAAGGCCCACTCTGCAAATGCCCAGCCCGGGACACGACCGCCACCGTCAGGTCACGTGTGTCCCTCAGTCACACCCTGTGAGCCCCACACCAGGAGTCCAGGGGACATGTTAAGGAAGGTAGTCCTCAGGGTGGGCTGGCCCCAGAGCCCCCACTGGGAGCTGGGCAGATGTGACAGCAGCCTGCCCTTTGCCTTATCACCCTGCTAAGGTAGAAGAGTGCCGGGTAGGTGCTATTTTGGCCCTCATCTTACAAATGGGGACACTGCGGCATGGAACAGTCAGTTAATTGCTTCTAACGCATGTCATGCTGCCTGCTCAGGGGCCTCGACTCCTCCCCACGCCCACTCTGACCACACCTGGCCCCGGGCAGACTCGGGAGCACAGCCAGGCCTCCCGAGCACAGGGACCAGGCAGTGCCCAGGAGCCACCTCCTCCCCCCTAGTCTCTCCTGCCCTGCACTCCACCTCCATCCCCACAGGCTGGCCTCGGGGCTGCTGTGCATCCCAAGCGCACAGCCAGCTCTTGGCCTCAGGGCATCCTGCACCCGCCCACCTCCCAGGAATAACTGGCCTGCGTTCCTGCCACTGGCCGGGCCCTGTGTCATGCCGAACTTGCCCCCATCCTCCCTTCCCAGGGCTATGTTTGGGGGCCAGGCCAGGCCAGAGAGCTTCGGGCAGGCCTTGCCTGCTCAGAAGCGATGGCACAAACTTCACCTTCTCCCCTGGTGCAGGAAGATGCCCAATTACCAAGTCTGGGCCCATGCCGCCGGTACGGCCGGTACAGCCTCACACCCAAGCTCGGTCACTGTCATACATATCCAGGGGGCGGGGAGGGGGGCTCACACACAACCACACCGTCACTTTACCAATGACAATACCTTAAAGAGGTAAAATGACTTGCCCAGGATCACCCAACCCTTAAGTGGCAAAATTCAAACTCCATTCTGATTCATTCGAAAGCAGAATCCCACATCAGAACCTGTCCAGGTTTTTTGTGCAGGAAGCTGGGCGGTGAGGAAAGCTGCCCTGGCGATTCTCTGAGGGGGCTGTGGGACGCGGGGGTGGCGCACAGTGACGACAATGGGATGCCCCCTCCCCAAGTCAAGGACTGCATCTGGGAGAGAGCACCCCTTGTCAGTGTGGTCTGGGGCAAGGTGCTGGGGGCAGGTGTCAGGGAAATCTGGGCAGGCCAGGAGAAAGCCATGCGCAGCTCAGTATCTCCTGGGTGTCTGGGCCATGCTCGCCTGTTCTCTCTCTACTCTCACCTTCACTCTCCTTCTAGCACAGGAGTGCTCACAGCTGAGGAAACTGAGGCTCAGAGGTGGAAGACTCAGCAAAGCCAAGAGAGCCAGCAGTAATCTCTTCCAGAACCCGGTGTGTCTCCCCCATGGGACCCCAGTGCAGAGAAAAGAGGAGGGGCTTTGCTGAGGAAACAGCCTCTAATCTCCCCACCTGGGACCTCCTGGGACCTCCAGAAGGTGGGGCCAAGGGAGCTCCCCCTGCTCTTCTGGGTCCAGAGCTGTGTTAGTTAGATTCAGTTGTCAACTTGGCCAGGTGAGCATACCTAGTTTTGTTGCTGCGGACATAAGCCAACGGTACGTGAACCTCACCTGTTGCCAATTACATCTGCAGTCAGCTAGGAGGCGTGTCTGCTGCAATGAGTGATGTCTGACTTAATTGGCTGGTGCTTAAATGAGAGAGCACAATGTAGCACAGCCTAAGCAGCTTGGCATTCCTCATCTCAGCACTTGCAGCTCAGCCCAGGCCTTTGGAGATGCAGAAAGAAGTCACCGCGGGAAAAGTTGTTGGAACCCAGGGGCCTGGAGAGAAGACCAGCAGAGACCATCTTGTGCCTTCCACATAAGAAAGAACCTCAGTGGAAGGTTAGCTGCCTTTCCTCTGAAGAACTAACAAAATAAATCCCCTTTTATTAAAAGCCAGTCCGTCTCTGGTGTGTTGCATTCCAGCAGCCAGCAAACTAGAACAGAGTTGGTACCAGGAGTGGGGTGCTGCTGCGGTTTGCAAAAGCCAGATATGTTGGAACAGTTTTTGGATGGCTAAAGGGAAGATTTTGGAGGAATCGTGAAGAGAATGATGGAGAAGTCCTGGAGGGCTTGAAGAGACTGTTGGTGTAATTGGAACCACTGCCAATCTTGACAAAGGAGGACACAAAAGGGAAAAATTGGAGTTTGCAGAGTAAGAACCATGGAAGCTCGGGTCTGAAGCCAAGAAACCTCGACCAGGAGAGTGGACCCACCCATATGTATGGAGAGGGTGAGTTTACCCTGAAGGGCAAGGATGAGTCTCCCCTCTCATTGCAGTGGAAGAGTTGTGCAGCCTCAGCCGTTGGAAAAGGTGTAGCACGCTCCTTGGGGGACTGGGAGAGCCTGGCTGCCACCACATGGAGGGGTTGAGCACATGCCCCAGAAATGGCAGAGAGCCCAAGGGTGGCCCTGATGCCTGGAGAGAGTGGAGCCGAGAGGTGGTCTCCTCGATGTTCCCCGAGGTTGATTCAGAAAGAGGTGGGCCACTGCATGGGTCCTTGGAAGGGGTGGGACTGCCACTTTTTAAAGCCAAAGGATGAATGACTTTCAGACTTTGAAATCCCATGGCTCTTGCCCTGCAGGTTTTACATCTGTGTTTTTTCCAATTTCTCCCTATGGAAATGAGAACCTATATCCTATGAATATCCTCCTTTGCATCTTGGCACCAGACAACTTGTTTTGAGATTCACAGGTCCACAGCCAGAAGAGAATTTTTTGCACCTGTTTAAGGTGATGCTTGAAGTTGCCAAGTTGACAAGCGGTGGACATGTGGTAGTTAGATTCAGTTGTCAACTTGGCCAGGTGAGCACACCTAGTCTTGTTGCTGCGGACATAAGCCAATGGTACGTGAACTTCATCTGTTGCTAATTACATCTGCAGTCGGCTAGGAGGCGTGTCTGCTGTAATGAGTGACATTTGACTTAATTGGCTGGTGCTTAAATGAGAGAACGCAACGTAGCACAGCCTAAGCAGC